>JAGSMT010000516.1:0-165782 GCA_029286875.1 Lamproptera curius
ATGTTTTTTAATTTTTTTCCATTTAGCCAGTTTCGTCAGTTTTCTTGTATTCTTTTTAATTTTAATCCTGTTATAAGTAAAGTTCCTCATTCGCAGACATAAAAGCGTATGCCTTAACGAATCCAAAATATAACCTTAAAAATTTAACACCAATTAGCCTTCCTCCTCAAGTTGTTAATTTTAAAGGTTTTTAAGTTATTATATTTCATCAAGTTCGGGTTTTAAAAAAGATTTCTGAGGATTATTTTCTTGTGATAAATTTAAACGATGTTATTCAGTGTGAAAGAGTTTTACTTCGTCGTAAAAGTCGGGCTTAGGCTCCTCCGCCCTGGTTAACCCGTGAGTAACTTGAAGAAACCAAGCTTATGCAAGGTCGGTCGTGGAGGCAGTTGGGCTTATGAAGTACGCTTTAAAGCAGCCTCCGCGCTTTGAAGCCATAACTAAGAGGAGTGGCTGTATTTTGAAGACTACTCTTACAATGCTTCACTTCCAGTAGGGCCCTACAGTAGATGCAATGTAAAGGGGACTTGGAAGGAGGAAACACCTGAAGGAGTTATAGTGTAAACGACGCATTCTAAATTATTCGAATGGCCGTGATTCGTTTTATTATAATTCAATGGAAATTTTGTTTATATATTTTCTCATAACATAAGGGCATTCTTTTTTTTTAAATGAGATAATTGGCGCAGCCTAGTGATGGGTCAATCAATCGTTTATTGGCTTATACATGGTATTTAAATATCGTCAGATAATTAATCAAGAGTATTCAATGTTTGCCAAATGTGGTGCGAAAATTAATAAGTTAAGTTAATAACTTTCTATTTAAAAACCGTAGGTGGTGGGTTCGGGTTCTGCGAAGACGTATCATCTAAGTTGTGTCTCCGTTAGTTAGAGCAAAGCAGGTCCTTAAACTTTCTTTACACGCAATGATCACCGATTAGTTTACCTTTCAGACCTACCGTGCGCAATTGAGGACATATAATTTTGTAGAAATTATCCTAATAAAATAAAATTCTACGTAACTAAAACTGTTACTGCTTGAGAACATTATAAATCTCTAAACACATACCTACTAACGTTATCTTTTAGCACGTGTATGAAATAATTAGTCTGTTTCGATCAGTCACTGGCGAAAGTTTGAAGTGTGTAGGTAAGTGATTTATTTCCTTTATTATTTTCATGTTATTTACTTAGATATGTCTTGAAAAAAATGTATATCGTAAAGTTATGTTACAAAGGCAAAGAACATTGTATTTTATTAACAATTATTCCGTTATTTGTATAATAAATAGCGAATATTCGTTATGTCTACAAACGTGGACAATAGGTTTTGCTTGGATATTTTTTTTCCAAATATTCATAGACAGTTAGTGAATACCTAAAATTATATTTTTTTCAGAAAGCGTACTATTTGATAAATGTATAATGCTAAATTTTGAATAGTGAAACGTTTTTTATAACTTATTTACGATCAAATCATGTTCTCGAGGAACGCTTTAAAAGTTTTGGAAAATGGACACCTGTCGGACTTGGAGTTGTCTTCGGACGATGAGGAAGTAGCAAATAATATCCCATTTACGAGTCATATTCGGTTGGGTGCTGATGTAATATTACAGAATCAAAGAGAGTACACCCTTCCGGACACCTTCCACGAACATCAAGACTGAAAATGAAGGCGAAGGTAGATCAGTTTTCAATTTTGAGTGTGAAACCGAAAAGCCAGAGGAGCTGGCTATTGAAGAGAGGTGAGTTAGAGCCAGCAGTCTAATGGTGAGAATTTTGATTTTCTTACACCAAAACCAAACATAAAGTGAGGCACAGACAAATAATAACACTATACCGACGGATTTCTGCCACCTATAGCACTTGGATCCATTTGTGCAAGACCCTCTTGATTACTACTATAAATATGTCCCAAACAGCTTTTATACAGATGGCTGAAGACAAATTTATATGCTGTACAGTCAGGAAAAGCCAGGTATAGCCTCACATCCAGCAATGAAATAGAAATATTATTTGCTTACATATGGCTACCGGAATATTCAATTATCCAGTTTGAAAATGTACTGGAAAATAACATAAATCTTCCTTTTTATAAACAATATGTCAAGAGATAGATTTTTTTTTGAACTCCGAACAATCTACATTTGGATGATAATTTGTATAAACCCCAAATTGCCAAGATGTATTTTTACAAAGTACGCCAATCTACGAGATGGAATTCGAAACTGTTGCTTAGAACTACCATTAGAGAGAGAACTGTGTGTCGATGAACAAATAATTCCTTTTACAGGGAAGCATTCTGCCAAACAATATGTAAAATTGTCCATGAGAATAAAGCTGTTCTTTCTATGTGGGAAGAATGGCCGAGCCTATGATTTTGTAATATATCAAAACTCAATTCTAGAATTAGACAAGAGAATGATAAAAAGTTGGTTTTGGCGCATCGGTAGTATTGCATCTAATAAAAGAGTCGGTGAGAATAGTGGCCATAGAGTTATACTGTGATAATTACTTCTCGTCCTATTACATGCTCCAAATTTTAAAACATAAAGGTATTATGGCTACTTGCACAGCTCGTGTCAATAGATTTGCAAGACCACCATTGCTCAGTGATAAAGATATAAAAAGAAACCTAGAGGTTTTGCAGAAGAGATTACTAGTACTGATGGGGATGTTACCATGGTCAAATGGCTAGATAACAAGCCTGGCTAACTTAGCACCTTACTTTATTGGCATAGGAGAAAAGGATATGGTCAAAGATGGTCAAAAACAGATAAAAGATTTATAAAGTTGAGAGGCCTGAAATAGTCAAAAGTACAATCACGCCATGGGAGGTGTTGATCTACTAGATCAACTGATGAGCTATTATAGGACGTTCATAAAGTCAAAAAGTGGCCTTTGCGAATGATTTTTCACGCTTCCAGATCTGGCAGTCGTTCAAGCCTATCGTGACTATGACACAGATAACGATTTGCTCGGAATACCTAAAGCAAAACAGGCTTTACACTTCTTCACTTTCGCCAACATCTAGCTCAAAGTTTAGTTCTCTGAAACTAAAATTTCAGTTGCTAAAAGGGTCGACCAAGATAGTTGCAACAGTCCTTTACCGGTAATTGTTCCAAGGAGACCGGAGAACTGCGTCCGTCAACTGAAATAGCTCGAGATGGTGTTGGTCACTTTCCAGCTCATGACGACGGTTCAGGAATGCGCTTCAAATTACCAATATGCAAAAGTAAAATCCCGCATCAATGCTAAAGTGCAATGTGACTTGTGCTCTAACCAAAGACAAAAATTGTTTCTTAAGTTTCCATACCTAAAGTTCCTAAAGTTTATTATTTGTTTCTTTAGAAGATTTATTACGTTTTTCATTATTTTAGACGATTAATTTTGTTTTAAAGAAGTTAAATTTAATTTTGTAATATTTTTAATACTTTTCTAATAAAAACGTTATAAAATGATTTATCTATTATTTATTTACATAGAGCTCCAACATTATTTGTTTTAATCACTTAGGCCGGATGTTCACATTTGAGGACATAAAAACTCACTTTTCTCGGAAAATAATGAAAACATAACAGTAATTTTCTAATATTTCTGTGCTCAATAATACATAATATAACTTTAATAAAATCAGCTGTCAAAATTCTAAAAACAAAAATCAGGTCTGAAAGGGTTACTGTAAGGTGAGCCACGTGATAGCATGTAAAAGAGTTCTTCACAAGGAAGGACCTACTTTTTACATCAGGACCGAAGAGACATCAGGATGTCTCTTAGATCATGTCGGTTATTCAGCCCATTGGACTTTGAAGGGGGAAGATAATGGGGTTCACATCTACCATTAGGTGGCTCAGAGAAAGTTGAGTAGTTGTAGCTAGAAACGATTTATAATCAAGGCCGAGATCGTTATAAGTTAAATAGAATAATATAATAATTTACATACATATACTACGATAACTACATTGTTACATATTTTAATATAGGTACTATAAAATTAAATACATATAAATTTAATACATATGATATCTATCTAAATAGGATATATATATATATCCTTCATGAATAATCATAAATGTTAGATGATAAATCCTAGCCTTTTACTGCAGTAATTGACTGATTAGGATTCAATAATTTTGCTCTTAAATTCCCTACGGTTTTTAGTCATCCTGAACTCCAGGTATATTAGGTATATCATTCCACATGCGTACCGATTACCGATACGAAAAATGACTAGTGAATAAAGTAAATTTTTTTATGAATATCATTTAAAATTTAATGGCTTATAAATGTTGGATTTTAAAGGCAGTGACGTTTTCGAAAGTCGGTTTCTATGTTTGGTGAAACCTTATCCCTGATGTCTTATAATAAATTTTAAATACCTTCCAAACTGTTAGCAATGAATTTTTAAACCCTGATTAAAACGTGGATCCTGTAAAGTGTCTGAAATTGTAAACAAAATTAGCTAACCTAATTAAAAATTAACAAATAAAGTTAATTAGTGCGATACAATCCGTAAAGTCTTTAATAAGTATAATCAATACTTTTTACTTTGCAATGAATTTTTATACATTGCAGTAGCCGGTTCAAGTTTGAAGCAAGTAGCAGGGAATCGGCCTTCTTAGCGTTTATTTCGTAAAGCTCTATGTCCAGCTTTGACTGTTACAGACTTATAATGAATGACGTGAACCTAAACTACGTATATATGCAATAGTTTAACATTGTGATAAAATGTATTTTATGTACTCTCATTAATATATATACGACGCAAGTCAATGACAATAGGGCCTCAAATATAACAGACGTTGAATTACATTTTGCTTGCGGAACGAGACATGTTTTGGCTGCTGTGAAACTGCGAGCACAAAGAACTTTATTTTAAACAGAAATTCTAAAGACTTGCTTCATGTATTCATTTAATTTTCTTTAAAACAAAATCGGTTTCATTTGAAAATATGCAGGGTAACATATTTAAATATATTTTCTTGTTAAACAACGTGTTTATTTGACTCGCATTCTTTATTTAACTTTAATATTATGTGTACTGTGTGTATGATGGTATTATTTTAACAATGAAATTTACCTCTTATTTTTATTGGTTTTGAGATATCAGTAATGACGTTGGGGGTTTGCCGAAACGTAATTAATAGCGCCTCATCAAATAAATATATAAAATCTCTACTTCCCATCAGCAATATCCAAATCTTGTGCAGAAAGATCTTCGTTTCAATAAATATATTATGTATTGTGACTGAGAGGCTTTCTGAATATAATATAAATAATAGGTGTAGATAGTATACCTACTTTACGTTTTTATTAGCTTCATACGCATGTTAGTATATATATATGCGAAGAAGGGTCTATGACAATTTAATATTTAAAATAAATAACTAAAATCGTCATCGGTTCAAACCACGCGGCGATACAACTTTGTATTTTCGTTGTTTTCTGGTTAGTTACGACAATTTGAGCCGATCACCCAATTTACTAAAAAGTAAGATGATCCATGCGTCATTCCCATCCGCATGTAAAAAGTTAGTCCACCCACCAATACGAGGAAGCGTGTAGGCCTATGTCTAGCAGTGGACTCACACAAGCTGATAATGATAATACATCTAATACAGTATTCCAGAACTTTTATAGCAAAATTACAATAGCTGCCGAGCAGCAAGTTCAGGGCACCCATCACTTTGTTTTGAGTTAATTTAGAGGGACATGTTCGTGCGAACGTTAGATCAAGTTTAATCCTAAAAAGAGTCAAAGAGAGGACACTAATGTATTCAACTCAATCAGACGTTTACCGCTTATGTACCAATTCAACTAATTGTTGTCCAACTTTGCAAATATGGCGCCTCGAGTGTGATCTGCTTTGATTGTTTATATGAAAACACGATGTTCTAAACTTAGCACAATCGTTACATTTATAACGAATAAAAACCTGTTTTAAGTTAAATTGTATTAAATTGATAATTTTGAAAGCAGTTTTATATGCAAAATAAATTCTATGTTCTAATATTCTGCGGTACATCAGTATTTCTGCGTCAATCCAGAATGAGGATTGATGTAATTATTGTAAAATATTCAACGTCGGTTGTCATATTTCTGGCATTCTTATTCATAAAGATGTCAATCGCAATGCCACGCTCTCCACCTAACCGCCTCCGTGGTCTAGCGGTATTGGTCCATGCAATATAAATCGGAGGCCATGACTTCAAATCCCTGGGGGAAACAACTATGGGTTTTCTGTTTGGTAAGGACAATTTGGGCTGATCACCCTATTGCCTGAAAAGTAAGATGATTCAAGCGTCAGATGGACATGTAAAAAGTCGGTCCACCCATCAACCCGTATTGGACCAGCATGGTGGGGTACGGTCCAAAATCCCCTAATGGTTGGAGGTGTATTAGGTTAGGCCTATGTCCAGCAGTGGACTATCATAGGATGATGATGATTATTACAATCAAAACTACGATGTATATAATTTTGAGTGCTATTTAAATTATTTACTTAAGGAATAATACACTTGTAACTTGTAACTTTTTACGTTTCTGTGTTTAATAAATGCTTTACTTACTCTACGCCAAATTTTGTATTATCTATACTAATATAAAGAACAGGAAAGATTTGTTTGTCTGTTTTCAAAGTTTGTTTGAAAGTTATATTAATGTCGCGGAACTAGGGAAAAACGATTCAAAAATCTTTAAATTACAGTGATTAAATAAAAGTTTTGGTTAATTTCTATGCTTTCAGTGCTACATAAAAGTTTTTAAAAATTTTCAAATACCGTGAACTGTGTCTGTTTCACATGGATATTCCCTACGAACCTTTCAAGGATAACTTGCTAAGTGAACTTATCCTTTTATTCAATCGACAAGCTATCCGTAAAATCAGGGAAAAGCGATTGCGGTAAAATGGTCTCGAAAGGGTTTTGCAATGACTTTTCCGATATTCTTTCGAACAGATTGCGAGTTCTCATGCGACCCGTTTAAAGGAGTAATTAAATGGCTACATTGCTTAGATGACTTTCGTATATCTTTTTTTCTTTTTAAACAACTAGGTAGTTAATATTATGTAAAAACTGACCATATAACTGCTTACCTGACTTTCTACATCTAAAGTTTATAGGTTGTTTAGTAAAAATGTCAACACCCTATACAATGTTCTGCTTCATATTGTTGAATTTATGTCAAAGCTCACATGACAGTTAAATAATGAAAGTGGTTCCGTGGAAAAGTTTTTCAATAATATCGCTTTAATTTTAAAGTAGATAATAGAAATTATTAATTTACATATATTTTAAAAGCCAGAAGGAACTGAGATGAACTGCATAGTTTAAATCTACTAATAACCTAATTAGAAAACATTTTCTTGCACAGGTGGCACAGGATCGTACTTCATGGAGACTTATGGGGGAGGCCTAGGCCTATGCTCAACAGTGAGCTCTGACAGGCTGAAACGATGACGACGACTTTTCTGCATATTTTCTTGGAGTTTACTATTAAAACATTAAGATTAAGAAGTTTTTTACAATAAACTAGAAGTTAACTGTAGGTTTAAAAATGTTTGATAATTTTTTGTTAAACTAACGAATAATCCATCTATTTGTCAAATTCTTAATTTCTGTAGATTTACTTCTCATATTTTAAAAGTCTATAATTTGTTACTCTTGCGTTTGATTAGTTATTAGGTTTAGTTAATTTAGTCGTAAGCATGCAAAGGTTTTAAAATTACAAGTTTAATTTCAAAGGAAATAGCGTTTTAAGGATTAATCACTGTTAAACAAGAATGGGAAAAGATATAACGAATTTTTATCCATCTGAATGGGTACAATGATGATACAATATGATAAATCTTTATTTATGTTTAGAGTCGGGCTGCCACGGCTTTTTTTCAATTTAGTGGCATATTAAACTATGTCTAAATGTCATGGCATCTGAAAATGCCTATAAATAAAAAATATTCTCGCAAACAAAAACATAAAGAAGTAAATGTAATAATAAATGTGTATATATCCTTTATATATAGATATTATAGGATACTGTTTTTAAAGTCCTAATAATTTATTAAGACTTTAAAAGTAACGTTACTGATAATACAGGCATAGAGATTTTACATATTTGTGTCATAAAATTTTCCATTCAAAAATAACCTTGTTCATGGCGTCAAAGGATAATCCGACGGAAACTCACACACTTTTTAGAGCACTCGGCAGTTTCCCATGATGCTCTTCCGTAGCTCAGAACAATGGTCCTTTTGCTTTGGAGTGTTTAAATAAAACAACGTGAAAAATATGCTCACATATAAATTGCCTATTTATACGATTACTGCACAACGAATAAAACATTTTGCCAGATATACTTGTTGTATACAGGGTTTTTAAACTCATTAAAATTCATATATTAATTTAGTCTAAAAGAGTTAATTTTTTAATTGAGCAAAAAATACTTAGATTTGGTTGATTTTGTAAAAGATCCACTACAGCTAGCTAAAATGCATTAATGACTAAAAAATATATCACTGAATTCTGATCTAGATTAGATGCAAGCTATGTGAGTACCACCCGGTCAGGAGAACAGTAATTATCACCGAACGATATTTTAATATTATATAAATAAATTCTTTTAAGATTTTGGCAAGTCCACCTTTATGGAATAAAATTTAATTTTGATTCTTAATAAGTACGCAATTTTATGGTTCTTAAAATATATGTACATGCATGTCCGCTATAGGCAAACATTTGTCTCCAAATAGCGATTAGATTTAATTTGAGAATAAATAAATAATATTATAATGTTAGCGTAGCACTCAAAATGTTAACTTAATAATTGTAGTCAGTAACTTTATGTAATAAACTAAGAATGAAACAATAAGTTTGGAAGAATTGGTCACGTTTAATTCATTTGACATATCGACTTTATTGATAGATGTTAGTTGATCGTTTTGACAACACATAATTGTTTATCTCAAGAATTTAAATTGCATAAAACTGCAGATTTGCAAAATGGATATTTTTAAATTCTATGGACGTCAAAAGACGACATGAGATGTCACAACTTAATCCTGAGTAACTTCGTTAGCTACGGTGCCCTTCCAACAGAAATACGATGCTTTAACACTGCTTCTTCGTGTTAGAAGCACGCATCTTGTTGACATGTCGAAGCTATCTCCTATAGATCCTATATTTACAAAATACTCTTTTCTAAAAGTTAGAGGAGATAATACAGGGTGGCCCATAAGTCCTTTGAAAAGTAAAATTTGAATAAAACGAACAGGGCGCCCGTGAGCGGTGCAGGGAAGCGGGGGAGTAACTTCGGTTTCTGGGAATTCAGTCGCGATGGAGCGTTTTACCGGAGCGGACCGTGCGTTTTGTTTGCGCGAGTTTTATAAAACGACAATTTGGCAACCGTTGCGCGGCGTAAATTTCGAGAACCCAAAGGTTTACACAACTTTGACGACACTCCAACTGTTCAAACGATTAAGAACTGGTGCTAAGTTCGAGGAGACCGGTTCAACGTTAAATAAACCGCGGTTAGGTCGCCCAAAGGACGTCACGTACGGAAAAAATATAGACACAGTCTATTCGCGAAAATCCGACACAGTCACCTTGTAAGCGCGCCAGAGCATTAAACGTATCCAGGACATCGTTACAACGGATTTTGAAGAAAAATTTATATGAACCCTTACAAAATTCAGTTGGTTTAAAAATTAAAGTAAAATGACGGTATTCAAACACAAAATTATGCGAATGGAAATGTTGAATCAGTTTACTCCTTCAATAACATAATGTTCTCTGACGAGCTCATTTCCATCTTAACTATATGACCTTTCTACCTATTATGACCTTCCTATAGTAGGTTTTATCGATAACAGTTGTTCTAATTTTTGAATTATAATCTAAGTGTCCATGATCACCGTAGAATTACCTTTGTCTGCTCGGAGAATTGTTAGTTCTTTGTTGTTGCGTAAGTTGTTAAGTGCAATAAGTTCATCCTTAGGAAGATTAGGTTTCGGCACTTTGCTTCGACGCAACATTGACGAAATATCTTGTCGGATAGCCTCCAAATCTTCCTTTTGCAATTGATTTTGAACAAACAATCCTCCACACCTACATACAATTTGCTCATCGGGATTTTTCGCGGTGCAATTGCGAAATTTAAACCTTTGATAATACTTTCAACGTCGATTCATCCTTATTGCACTTAACAATTTACGCAACAACAAAGAACTAACAATTCTCCGAGCAGACAAAGGTAATTCTACGGTGATCATGGACACTTCTAGATTATAATTCAAAATTAGAACAACTGTTATCGGATAAAACTACTATAGGAAGATCAAACTACCCTACTACTAAAACGCTCAAATTAACTAGCGATCTTATTAAAAGCACTCGAAAAACTTAATCTTGATGTAAAATTGATAATACCTTCATGTCCCAAGCCCCCAAAAATTGTATAGGGTTGCCTAAAATACACAAATTGAGATGCTCCATTGCGCCCTATTGTTGTAAATTGACTCACCTACTTATAAATTGGCTCAACATTTAGTAAAATCCTCTCACCACTCAGAGGACAAACAAGCGCGTTTACAAAGGATTCATACCATTTTGTTAACAGGTAAAACATCTACATCTTGCTGACAATGAAACTATAGGTTAGTTTTGATGTTCAATCTTTGTTTACATCTATACCTATGAGAAGATTGCATCAATATTGTAACAAGAAAGTTAGAGGAAAATAACATCTCAATAGAATATGCATTTTACTAAAACAGTTCCTAACATCTGGCTATTTATTGTGGAAAGATGAGTTCTACATGCAGATGGATGTTGTAGCGATGGGTTGCCCGGGTGTCTCCTATTGTTGCTGACATTTTATGGAAGACTTTGAGGAGAAGGCCCCTACTCACTGCTCCCATTCATCCAAGATTTTATAAGCGCTATGTGGATGATACATTTACCATCTTACCATATGATAAAATAAATGCATTTTTAAACCACCTTAACTCCATTAATTCAAAATACAGTTTACTATGGAGTTAGAAAATAATAATTCTTTAGCTTTTCTTGATGTTTTAGTTATTCGCAATCCTGATAACACCTTGAGCCATACTGTGTATAGGAAACCAACCCATACAAATAATATATTTAATGACAATTCACACACCATCCATCCCAGTTAGCTACCTGGGCAAATCTTTGTTTCAGAGAGCACGAGGGATCTGTGATGATGAACACCTGGCAGCTGAGCTACAACATGTTAAGCCAAGTACTGCGACACTAACAAGCTCGCTGCGCCACGGCAGCGTCACAGTGACGAGAGAAGGCAGCCACAGTGGAGCGAGTACCTGCTGTTCTACCTTTTGTGAGAGGCGTAACTGACAAGATTGGCTACATTTTGAGGCGGGCTTCAATCAAACTTATTTCAAGCCGCTGAAGAAGATTAGGTCAATTCTACCACCTGTCAAGTGCAATATTCCTCACAAGACCCAGGAGTGTACAAGCTAGATTGTGACTGCGCCTCTCTTATATTGGACAAACAAAGCGAGCAATAAGAACCCGCGTGAAGGAACATATAGCTGACATCAAACATAGAAGACCCAAAGTCGGCAGGTGTGACCATGACCTAAATCACCCAAACCATTACATCAGATTTGATCGACCACAAATCCTCGCTAAAGAACACCGATTCCTACCAAGGATGATCCGTGAGGCTATTGAGATTAAAAACATCCAAATTTCAATGAGAAGATGGTTGAGTTCTACCACCTGCTTGGGATCTCATAATTAATAAATTAAAATTTGAACCAAGCATAATACCACTTGGCTGTAAAGATAAAATCAGTTCGTTTTGCATAGGTCGGAGTACAGATTAAATATAATTAATAAAACTAAGATCTGGAAACCCGCTTCAACACTGGCAACAAGACGCATGACACCTCAGTCTACCCGTGACCACGGCCGCTGGAAAGTGTTCGAAACGTCGGGAATTAAAATGTAAATAAACGCGATGAAATCCGAAAGTAATTTTATTTAATAATGTATAATATTCGCGCAAGCACAGAAATAATTATGAACAGTATTAGTTGTCGTTTGGTTTGGGTAGTTTAACAGATATTTAATAAATTACGAACATTTCGGCGTCAAAATCACAACCTCGTATGGTTAAATGCAAACGCTGCGAAACCGTAAAAGATGAACTTGAACTATGTTTTACATATTTGTGGTTCTTTAATTAGTCTATAATAAAGTCATTATGCATATGTGTATTTAAAGAACAACCCAAAATAACCATTTTAATGTAAAACATTGTTAAAATTGCAATGATGCAAATTCAAAGCTCATTTAAGGTAATAGTAAGTGTTCGCGCTGCATTTCTATGTCGCCTAACACAGTTGCAAATTGAACGCGATAATCTTCCTTCCCTTTCTGTAACCTTTCCTCTTTCGCAAACCCTCTTTTTCCTTTAATTTTCCTCACCTCGAGAAAGTGTGTTAAAGGAAAGACTTCGTACGCGGTCGGCAGCCAGCGCCGCTGCAGTCGACAATTGCCTTCAGGAGTTCCTACGCAGCGCATCATATTTAAAGTCGACGACGGAATGGCCAGCACTCCGTTATAATAGTTTCACGTTTCCGCGAACCTCAACCGCATCACGAAAATTCCTGCAGCTGTGCCGCCATCAGACGGGAATTTATTCTTCTTTATCGCATTTCGTGTCCGAGCCGGATTACGCAGATGGTCCTCGAACCGCATCCTCGCTTCTGGTCCTAAAATACGATCTACCATATCGCTGTCACTCGAGGTGATGGTCATCAATTTGTCTAACGAAACTTGGTGACCATGCGCTCTCGCAACCAGTAAGTTTATATAAAAGTAAATTCATGTAATAAAAATAATTTAATGTACATTAAACGTTTATACATGACATTTTGATTAAATGATTACCTAAGAAGTTATTAGAGATTTAAAATACAGCCACGGCTTATATTGCACTAAATAGTTAAATACTGTTTGAATCTGGTCACATTTTTCTTGTTAGAATTACACTTGTTTTTACAATTTTAAGCGCCGCGTTGACACTATCTTACTACTACATACTCACTAGTAGGAAGCACAGAGAGGACCGAAACTAAGCATTATTAACAAATTGAATGATAAAAACCTAGATGAAACTTCAATAACAGTGTAATATTAAATTAAATATTTATTTAATTAATAAATAATTACAAGTCAAAAAGAACTTATATATTAATAACTGAACTTATATATAATATTTAGGCTATCAAAGTTTAACGTTTAACATTCGTGTTTAACAAGGGTTTTTACTTCAAAAACATTTTAATTATGTCTTTAGTAAGTATTTAAATCCAAAGAGCATTAAAATTTTACGTCAGTTCAAACATTTTGTCTACTGTTCCTTACTAACTATCAAAGGCATTCTTAAGAAATCTCAAAAATGTGAACAAATATATAAAGACACCTATTAGAATGTTTAACAAGCTTAAACTAATTCAAAATGAACTCCTAGAATTCGAGAAAAATGTATACTGGTTTTTATGTCTAGACGATCACAAAAATCCTCCTAAGATAATAATTAAAGATTTATAACTAACTATTAAACGTTCTAATGTAACAATTAAAACTCAATAAAACTTATTAATTGAAGATGAATTGAACGTATACTTTTAAATATTGAATATTTAAGCTAAACACTAAGTGAAGATTTTGATACGGCTTTTTGTGAATATGGTTTATATAGTAGAGTCAGAATACTATTTTCAAAGTGGATACTTAGCCAAAAGAAGTCTCGATATTTACGTTTTATCTGTCAGAGATTATAAAAGAACGTTATAAAAGACGGGTCTGAAATATAGCGGGACAACTTCGTATAAGCCGCTACCCGGATATAAACTCTCCTCGTGTGTGATGAGTGTTGTGCATCTGTGATAGTGTTAGTGTGTTGGGTGGTGTTATGCATCGACTCGTCCGTACGAGACATCGTGGCTGTTGTCTGGGTCACGTGAGCTATTTCAATGTCTTTTTACTATAAGAGACTTTCAGTTGTCGTCATCATTTTTACTTTATGGAATTCTCTTTGAGATTTCTAAAACTAGTATTAAAACGAAGTATGTAACAAATCACTTTTAAAAAATAATCGCTTAAGTTTCTTATAAGTTTGGTTCGTGTGCATTACGTTAATTGATTTGAATAGTTTTTTTTTGATGCAACAAAACCACAATACAATATATTGAATATCGTATTACAATGCCCATTGTAATTTCCACAATTCACTTATCAGTTATTCAAATACATTGCTTGCTGTAGTGTAAAAACTAGTTTATTGCGGATAAATGAACTATAAATATACTTATACAGTGAACCATTTAAAATACTTCCTTTAGTAAGAACAAAAGAATAAGCTCTGGTAAAGAACGAAAAGACTTTAGGGACGTAAATTTTTATTGAAGTGTAAAATACATCGCCTTGTTACGAACTTGATATAAATTGAAGACCTTTCTTTTGAGCTTAACTAACTAGTATTAACATATATTTTTATTCGTTCATTCCTTTTTTGTTTAAAACCCGATTGAATAAAAAGCTAATACGAGTAAAAATATTAATTATTAATAAGTGTAGTAGCTTTTTGTTGAGTAATTAGTCTGTGTAATTCTTTTGAAGGTTTCTTAAAATTATAATTTATTTTATACGGAAATCTTTTATCACCATCATTACATGAAATCTATTATAGTTGCTTAAAAAAAGGACAAAATAGTATGTTATTGAATAAAAGGACTCTTTAAGGATTTTATCGCGTTTATTTTTACATAATACGTCACGGGGTAGGCTGACAATAAACTAAATTCTGTAAAAGTCTTATACAATAATGTAGTTCATGTGTAGTATTCGCGTAAACAAAAGAATAAATGAGTATGTATTAATCATAACTGATGACAATCAGAACTGCCTCCGTAGCCTAGTGGTATAGGCGTTTGCTTTAGAAACCGGAGGTCGTGGGTTCCGAATCCTGCGGGGTCTCAACAAATTTTTCATTGTTGTTTCCTAGTTGGTTAGGACAATTTGGGCCCGATCACCAAATTGTCTGAAAAGTAAGATGATCCATGCGTCGGATGGACAGTAAAAAGGCGGTCCACCCACCAACCCGCAATGGACCAGCGTGGTGGGATACGTCCAAAAACCCCTAATGGATAAGGATTATATTAGGGAGCCTATGTCCAGCAGTGGACTATCACAGGCTGATGATGATATTAATCATAAATGTTATATTTAGGAATAATTCTCTAAATAATAAAAAAATATTTCACTTTAATTAAGTTACTTAAGTTATCTTCCAGTAACGTCCCGTCAAATTGGGCTAGCCATTTATATAATATATTTTAGAGATTTACCAGAACAAACCGATATACCGATAATCATACAGACAGAAAAATAAATTAAAAACGTTGTTTTGTTATACAAATGTACCGGTTTAATATAAATGTAAATATTTAAAAGCTAGTTTAATGTTACGAACAAACACTGCAAATTTATATATTTGTTTAGATTAGACAGAATAAGTATCTCAAAAAAAACATTTTTTATTGTTCACATCTTATGTAATATAGTTTTCGTTACAGAAAACAGACACAAATATTTTACAAAATTTCAAAAGCGAAAGGTGTTATATACGTAAAATTTATGGTAATTAACCTGACGTAACATTGACTCAAAACGTCTTTCAATCAAGCGACACTTTTGTACGATTTACGACATTACTAACTCGGTCCAGCGTCTATTTTTGTATAGTCTGCCCCATGAACATGAACATTAAAAAGAGTCGAAATTTACGGGAACATAATGTATGCAACCAACACAATAATACTTAAAAGTGGAATGTAAACTTTATATTAAGCGCGTTAATTCAAGAAACAATTTAGTACATTTTAGTTTGAATTGATTGATTCTTATTAAAATAAAAATATTATTATTCAACAAAGAATTAAAACTACTTTTTAATAATCAACAATGCTACCATCGGTTCCTAAGGTCGCTGAACCCAGACGGGTTGGCGAAATATACTTGACGTGACAATTTTTTTGTCATCTTTTACAATTAAATTAATGTTAAAGAAACATGAGAATTTCTTTACTAGAGTGTGTTATCAATCAAAAGTCATCTGTTTTGTAATAACCATTCGTTAACAACCTTTAAATTTATTGATGGTAAAATTTTAAACTTTTTCTTGGTTTTGTTGTAAAAGTTAATAAAATGTCCAATAAAAGTTTTAATTATTCTTCTCAGTCTCGTTGCTTTGTAGGAAAATAATAAGGAATATATGATGATGACGAAAAACGATAAGGTTACTCTGAGGTGTCATCTTCTATTAATAACAATAGAGCGGAACAGAGATGTTTTTATTTGAAAGGCTCAATAGCTAATCCCTAATAATTATAATTACTGAGAGGACCAAACGCACAAATGGGTTAGCGTTATCTTTGCAGTATCTATTTCATTATAAGTTACTTGACTCACAAATTAGCTAAGAATTGATAAACATACAAAACATTTTTAGTATTTTATGTTTTAAAATACTAACCTCACTACATTACTAATTTTTAAAGTTTATACTAAGCCTTCAATGACGCTGAAGTAAGCTTGAATCTATCTTTATTCCCATTTCAGTCCTTAACTCGCTCGGAAGTTGCACCACTTTGCCATTTCCGCCTTAAAAAAAGAGTTGTTCTCTAGAAATCGGATACGTTGCAGCTTTTGTAATAAACATTCATATAATGTTTTTTTTAGTTCGTTTAAGCTGAATGTAGCATTTAAACGAGTAACTTTAGAAAGGAAGCTTTATAAGTTTGCTTATTGGAGGATTAAAATCCATAGTTTTATTTCTTTTATTAATGCGATTATTATACATATTAAATTACTGAGTTCTCGACGCCGACTTTTAGAAGTTTTACTGTAAAAAATTTCAAAATTAAGAAAGTAAAAAGATATGTCAAATTTCGAATAAAAAGGTTTTTCCAAACACATTCAGATACAGACACATGCTAAATTAGCCTGCCCGTGATCGTGGATGCTAAAAAGAGTTCGTTTCAATATAAGAAACGAATAGTTTTAACGTACATAAAATATACTTTTGGCAAATATAAATAACTGGTGCAGTTGTCTTACTTCTATTCAGAATTCGGATAAAATTCGTAATGAATTTATCCAGCAAAGAACTGAAGTAACCGACACGTGCAAAGGATTAGCTCGTTGAGTGGCAGGTGGGCCGGTCACGTGGTCAGAAGAACCGATGGTTGGGCTAAGAAAGTTCTGGAGAGGGCCCACGTTCGGAAAGACAGAGCGTTGGTCGATCCCCGACCAGGTGGGATGCCGATCTCCGTGTAATAGCCGGCTCAAGTTGGCAGCGAGTAGCAAGGGATCGACTGTCTTGGCGTTCATTAAGAAAGGCCTATGTCCAGCAGTGGATGGATAGGGGCTGCTAATGATGAAAAAATGAACTTGGAAACAACAATGAAAATTTGTTGAGTCCCGCGAGATTCAAACCCACGACCTCGGTTTTCTACAGCACACGCCCATACCACTGGGCTACGGAGGCAGTTTTAGTTACTTATTGCTAATATTTATATTATTTATATGCTTTATACAATGAAATAAGATACACTAAAATTTCTTTTGCCTTCTGCCACTATTCAAAAACAATGAAAAATATTTTCCTGAATAGATGGAATGGTCATTTATATCTTATTTCACTTCCTGACGAGTATAGAAATAAATACAACTAAGTAATAAACACAAATATTTACCTATTATCTTGTTATTCTATTCGAAGTGAATTATGTTTTCATAATTGCAACTGAGAATAGCAGAACCTATAATGGTTGTTTGAAGGTTAATGGTTTATTTACTTCGCTCTATGAACTAGAAAAATATTTACTAAAATATTTACAGGAGTCAACTTTTCGAAAAAATTCCAAATTTCCAAATTCCTACAAATTGTATTGATAATTAATAATTTGAGTAATAATATTCATTTGATAAATTATCAATTTAGTACCTAAATTTTGTAAAACATCAAAGTTTCATATTGATAGAGATAATATACAATTGAAACAGGATTAAACTAGAGTACAAACAAAATACCTTACTGTGCATGTAAGGTATAATATTTATTGGCATTAAATCCTATTTAATTTTTTATTTAATAATTTTTGCTAATAAATTTAAACAACTCATGTTAAATAAAATAAGAAGCATTTGGGGCAATAACATCGGTACCAAGTTTTATACGACGCTAATTTAATCGAATCGCAATTGTATCAAACGATATATATTATCTTATTTGAGCTTATAAAATCAGCTTTGATAAAGAATATTAACAGTGGCCCGCGACTTCATCCCCGCATAAAAAAATCTGTTATATTTTCTTTTAAATCGTACTTAATGTGCATGTAAGTCAGTCTTTCATCAACTACCAAACTTGAGCTACCATTTTCAAACTTTAATTTTTTTTCCAATATGAAATGCCTGTCAAGATTCGACCGGTCATTATAAAGATTAGCCAAAACTTACAGACAGACCGATAGACAGAAGGACAAAGATTAAAAAAATGGAAACAGTTATATATGGCAATGTAATAATTTAAAAACGGTTATTTCAATGTTACAAACTGGCACTCCTATTTTAATTATATTTCTATGGACAGTTGCACAATAAAGCGTAGAAAAAGCTTAGAAAACAAAAATAAAAATAACATTTTTCTAAAAATTGTTTAAAATTTCTTTATATACTGTCGGAAATACAATAGAAACATGAATATTGGAACCCATAAAGCTTATGAAAAGAACAAGGAAGAAAAAGTTTGATAATATTTTTTTTTTCTTTCGATAAATAACGAAAAGAAAAGTCAAGCTTCTTGCTTGAAAAGCTTTTTGTACCATGACTAGCGTTGATTTCATTGTAAATTATTTTTATCATTATAAACGCCATATCAGGAAGCAAAGCTAAATTTCAGGTTTCCTTCAAATGTAATCCATATTAATATTTAAAGATGCGAAAGTGACATAGTCTGTCTGTCCGCCTTACCGTCTAAAACGTTAAACTGATTTCAATGAAATTACTGATTTAGTACTTACCTAGAATAGATTCCAAGAACATGCTTTTAATTATTGCGATTAAAGTGGTCGAAAGGGTTGAAATAAGGGATGCAAGTATTCCCCCCGGACAGGTTCTCGCTTTGTCGTAGCGGTGGGACTCAGTACCTGCGGTCTGCTCAGCCGCAGGAAGCTAAGAGCAACCTGGCCAGCCTGTGGTGCAAAGCCGGCCGAGGAGGAGGCTGCTCCAAGCGGGCTGAACAAGCCCGCTTTAGATGTGCCTGTGATGGGTTCGAGGGACGGGTTGCAAGAGGTAGGTGTGCAGCCCTTCATGTCCTCCGCAACCAAGGAGAGTCGGAGGAGGAGGATGTCAGTGGTTTGTAGCCACTCTCCTATCCTCCGTGACTCGGCGGACCACATCGCCCATGCGGTGTGGGAGGGGCCGTGGGAGGAGGGACATTCAGCATGGTGTTGTCGATCTCTCTCCTTCTGCGCGGAGATAAACATCAGGGCCGCCGCTGGCGGCGCAGGGAGTCTCGTCCATGCGTGGGCTAGGAACTCGGGGGATTCTGTTACCTAACTACAGGGGCCGAGACGAAGGGCACGATTCTTTCCAGCATCCATGATCACTGGCAGACTAAGTTGGTATATGTCTGTATCTTAATGTTTTTAGAATGATCATGGATGCTGGAAAGAATCCGAAACGTGGGGAATAAATATATATAACTAACGCGAAAAATCCGTAAATTAGTATTAGTATTCGTAGTATTAGTAGTAAATTAATGAAATGTATAATATATGATATGTATAATAATCGCGAAAATAAAAGAAATAATTATTTTTAAACAATTCAATAGTTTACTAGTTGCGCTCGGCGGTTTTTACTGCTTTTTAATAAGTTGGAGTGACGAGACAAGCAGGATGTTCACCCTAATGGTATGTAAAAAATTCGCTTACCTTGAATGTTTGTTTATCACGTTATGTTTATCCTTTTTAAAATATATATTTTATAAAAGATTTTTCAATCCTTTTCTATGTTTTTGTTCACTTTGAGGATTACGATTTAAGATTGCGATAACATAAATTTAAATTTCTGCTATACCCTAGAACATCATTTGTCTCATTTAATATTGCGAAATGAAGTAAGATAAAAATACTTTTCCTGTTTCAAGGATATAGAACAAAGTTTAAATGGTACGCATAGTTACAAAAGTTGCAACAATTGCTCCCCTCTAAATTGTATACTTCTGTAAATACAAGATTTCCGCATGTTTACGACTATAACAGCGATTAACACATTGTTATATAGATAAAAATAGAGCCATAGAGAAATAGAGACATTTCTTGCTGTAACTTTAATAGAAATTAATTATTTCAGCCAGAGTAACAAAGTTATGGTGTCAAGAGGCATTCGTTTGATGGTTTCCTGATTTACAGCCAACTCAAAGCTACGATGTCAAGGTAGGTTTAACATTTTGTTTTGTTATTATCGTTTTGCTAATATAAAGGTACTTAATTAGAGGTTCGTCAAAGTCTTAGTTATGTATTCAGTTTCGACTGTACTGAAAACTTATAAACATCGAAACTCAAACCTGTACAGAGAAGAATCGGTGAGAAAAAAAATATCCTTCGCAAATAATTTCACTTCAATCTACTTCGATGTCTTATTAATTGCACTGCATATCAGTTGTAATTGCCTCCATAGCCTAGTGGTAGGGGTTAAGAAATCGGAGGTGAATCCTGAGGGTCTCTACAAATGTTTAATGTTGTTTCCTAGCTGGTTAAGGCAATTTTGTATTTTTAAATTATGGTTAATTGTAGTTTCTCGTGGTAGTACATAATATATATACGTAAATAATGGTGTTTAAAGATATTCCTTATGTTATCTTTCTAACACAAAAATGTCTCATAGATATTCTACGAGCAGGTTAACTGTTTGTACTAGTGTTTACGTAACTTTTTACGTCATATGACGTAGCAACAAGAAATATAATACCTTTTACTTGCACTCAAATGTCAGCCCCTAAGGGACAATGCGGCTTAAAATAGACGTACTATACTGTTGTATTCAATTACCTTGATTATATTCACAGCACACAAGCAAATAGTTGTTTTGTTTATATTTAAAATATGAGCAAAGTTAAAATAAAATTGTGTTTTTTTAACCATATACACGTTAGATGTTTTCGATATACTAAATTTTTACTTTTTATTTCAAAACTTTACTTTGGCCTTGCCCGTAAAGAATACACTGTCGGAAATCTACAGAATTATTACAGTTGAGGTTAGACAAAACACATAATAGTTAAATTTTTATACATAAGTTAAAGCTTTAATTTACTATAACAGCTTTAACAGTAATTTAGTGTGCACAACAGGCCTTTATTACGACTGATGTTAATTTTTATGTTAAAATCTATTACGCTTAAATCAATATAAGTACAAAAAGACCCCAAGCGACGAAGCTGATTTGGGAAATGTTGTGAAACTTTTTATGCCTTCTGTTTTTGTTTACAGTTACAAAAAATCCTTTCAAATTATGATTAATAAAAACTATGATTGTTTTTGTTAAGTTTTTATGGCCTATTTTAAAGGAAATTGTCAAATCTATAACGCACATTCTCTTTATCGTTTTAGTTTACGTTAGAGTCCGACCTACTTCTCCGAAGGCGCTAGTTCGATAAATCATCGCGTTAGTCTTCTGAACCAAGCCATATGTAATGACTTGTAGCAATACTCTAACTCTCTACTAGTAAAACAATAAGACGAAAGTTTACGCAATTTATTAATAACTAAACCAATTCAGAAGTTGATGGACCAAGATTTTATTGTGTGCTTTGAATATAACTAGTATTGATACGATTGTTATACTTTTTTAAATTAACGTCAATACTACAAATGGTTTAATAAAATACTATATGTCGATTCAGATACTTAATAGAATCTATGGTCACGGGCAGACTACGGTGTTATTCATCTGACTGTCAAAGTTACATACAGTTGACTATCATTTTGGTATTTTAAATATATATTCGTTTTACTCTTATTCGAGCTTATGTCATTTTAGTCTCTAGCGGTACTTTTTGCGATGAAACCCATACCGTATCTCACCACGCAGGTTGGCCCACCCGTGGCCTCGCCCTCCGCCTACAACGCCTACAAGACGCAGAAGAAAGAAGACCCCGAGTTGCACAAGTGCAGTAATGATTGTGCAGTGATAGTGTGTGTGCCGGAGCATTAGCGTCGACGCGTTTGGGGTACGCGCCTGAGCGTAGAAGGCTATGTAGCCGTCCGGTGAGTCTGTTCGTTTTCCCCGTTCACAGGTTTCTGTTGAGATGTAGGGACCAATATACTTTTAGTATTTTATGCCACATTACACCGCGAACTGTTTATTAACACGCATACCACCCACGGGGTATTAATTAGAGCGAATTATTCGTCGCTTGCTGCACTAGGCAGCGCGTAGGTATACACCTAGCGCTCCGAAAGCGCTAGGGTTTTCACGACGTCAGGTTCACACCTCCCTGCTCACTGGGGCGGGAGGTAGAGGCACAACCCCGGCTTTACCGGGAGTGCTTGCACGATATAGCTTACCATAACTAATCCCAATCAATAACGCGATGGAATCAGTCACCCTAAGTGACCTGGGCCGAGGACCTAAAAATCGTCCGCGTGTGGTGTGGTGGTAGTGTAGTGTAGTGCGCGCGATCCGAAGCCCTCACCGCGCAAGGGGCAAATAGTTTACAAGCGCACACCATGCTCGACGAGCAACCACCCGCGTGTCCCAGCATCCTCGGACACCCTTTCCCTTACCTCACACCAATCCAGATCAGAAATGGGCTGACAACTCCGCCCGGTCACTGAGGACGAAGACGTAGGAGGGTTCCTGCCCGTCAGTTCGCGCAGAAAAGCGCAAGATCAGGGCTTCCCTGCTACCTCACCTACTCCGCCAACCAAGGCGCCAAAAGCGTCGGCAGAAATATTATCGGCCTCTAGGCCATTTACATCGGCCACAGAGCCAATCCAATCCGCTTTCTTGGGTTTCTTTTACTAATTAATTTTAGGTAATTTTTGAAGTGCTGTGAAAAAAAAGCAAGCAATATTATTGCATCAATTCTTATACATTATTTATTCAGATTAGAAGCATACAAAGCTAAATAAAAACGTTAAAAAAAATCAAAATTCCGTCAGTTATCAGCTGATGGAGTGGGGCGTCTCAAAAATTTGGTGCGTGATCATACCCACGATTGAAACTCTCCTAGCAATTTGAATTTCGATTTCCGAAAATTATTTGAATTTTGTAAAATCCTCTCGTAGACACATTCTTAAATAGTTAAACTATGAAAATACGAATTTTTTTTTTGATTTCTAGACCAGAACTCCCCCTCAAGTCTAGAATATTTCATAAAATATAACGATAGCACTTAATGAGATTTGATTCTGGGTACTGACGGACATTTATGATTGTGCTATTATAATCATAGTATTCATCATGCACAAGGTATTTCGCTCAACCTAATTGCTAGATTAAAATAATAGACATTTGGCCTATAGCTCTTTATAAGTTAAACCATAACACTTTGTTATTCTGACAGGTAGTAAATTGCCCTAGTGTGAAAATTAACAAGTCAAAGTCGGTTATACGATACTTTATCTTACGAATGACGTCATTGCTTTCGTTTACAAGCTATCGCTTCAACGAAAGACTTTGAATACCGATTTAAATTAACTGCACTACCGTTTGAGAAAGAATATATACAACTTTGATGTATAACTGAAAATAATCACAAGATTCTTTTATTTTAAGGTACCAGTAAGTGTAATGTAAAATTATTTAACAATTTACATAAATTCACATAAGTTATTTTGAGTTATTATGCATTAAAGAACAGTTTATTGCTAAGAAGATTTCTGCGTATAATTAAAATGTCTTATAAAAGATATACAAAACATTTACTAAATCTGGCACGCTGGGAAAGGACGTTAGACTTTGAAGACAAAAGTGATGGGCCTTTGATGTTACAAAAATATATTGTGAAAATTTATATTTACTAAAAAATTACTAATTGAAATTCGAGGTATCCGTGGCCTAGCGGGATTGGCCCTTGCTTTATAAACCGGTAGTCGCCATCGTCCAATCCCGCAGGAAAAAACAACTTTGTGTTATCGTTCTATTCTAGTTGGTCAGGACAATTTTGACAACTTTGGCATTTAAAAATTCGGTTTGCCCACCAACACGCATTGGTAGTGGATACGGTCCAAAAACCCCCCAATGCAGAAAGGCGTGCATTAAGTGAGGCTTATGTCCAGCTAACACAGGCTTATGATGACGATGATGATTCGAAGCAGGTCCCTAAATTTGGCAGCTTGTATGGAGAAGCTCCGATCGCTTTTCAACCTGTAGGTAGTGACTTTAAAGAGTTGATGAAACTGCAGGGAATAACTATCATGTAGTCAATTTGCTGCCTTACAAGTTTGTTGCCTTACATGGTCAATTGCCTGCACGATAAAAATATGGTGTTTAGTAGGTTTTTATTCAGTGTTATAGCTGGACACTGACTATGTGATATAAGCATTTTAATAAATGAATGTAGAAATATGACGAAAAGCATAACATTACTACTTTGTTGTAGCAATGTCCTTGAGTTATCTACTCAAAGACATTGTCTTCTTATTAGCTTACTTATTTGCCAAAATCATTTATACTTTTTTGTCATTTTTTCTTTGCAAATGTAGACTATTTCTATGTTATAAAAATATTTTGTAACTATATATATAATGCATAATGAAGGTTTTGTTCGACAGAAATTTAATTCCACATTCAGAGTTTATTAAGCTTATCGGCGTGTTTTTACTAACAATTATTTCCATTTCTTACTAATACTAAGAATCTGTACAAGTTTTAAATTTTACCGAATTCGTTTATTTCTCAGTTTATGGCTAAGAATTTCTTTTTTATTTCATTATAATTTTTTTTGTTTTTAAAACATATCATCAAAGTATTACGTAAACTTAAAACAAATAAAACACGTCGCCAAAATTTGTTAATATAAAAACATTTAAGCACCCGAAAAGCAATTTAAGATAAACACATATTCGAAAGAAAAACTTCGGCGTGACAGTAGGAGCTATAATTCAATTCAGTTAACGTCCCACAAGGCATTAACTTTTACGTGGAACGTGGGGAAAACTTAATATACTAGCTAAAAGACTTGAAACGGTGCGGATTATTAGAACTTTAATCATTGGTGTGTTAAAAAGTTAACAACGTACAAAATATATATATTTAAAAAAGAACTAGAATTTTCATATATTTGGTACTAACATTAAAAAGCTACATTAAATGTATTTACATTCTTTTAGGTATATAGTAAAAGAATTATAATGTTAATGGATTCTAACATTTTATCGCGTCCAATGGCTGTACAATTCAGTAAGATTAAACTGCGATTTGCAATGGATGCAATAACTTATAAATTGAAACTTAATTTATGACCGACTCAAAAACTAACTGAGTTCGAAATGAATAACATAAACATGAAATTTCTGTATCAAAATTAATAAGCATTTCGTTAATTCAAAATTTTAAACTCGAAACACTAGGAGGCGTATGCCTCTACTAAGTAATTGTACATATGTGTGTTGTAAATTTTACTTTTAATATATACGTAGCAGAAATTGTTTATTTTATTGAATAACTATTTGATGTAATCAAAAAACTAAATATAATCTAATAAGCATCTAAAATACTTTTGGCTACTTCTTTTTAAAGTTGTGGTTATCTAGTTCGAGGGATCTCTTATTCCCTGAACTGACGATGAAGCTTCTCACAACCAGTTTTGGAAGCATAACCTCAGTCACATAACATAAGTAATTAAGATATACTACTCCTAGACCAAGACATTATTTTAATAAGTTTTGTAACTTTAGGCAACCATTTGCAACTAAATTGGATAAATTTATTTATTATGAGCAGTTCTTAAATATAATTTTATGTTGCTTGTTGATATACAAAGTTCAATATAAATACCTCTTTTCGAATGTCATAATCATACAAGGTGTTAAATTTTATTTAACTGGTTGCGTACTATTATTTTCATACTTGTTTACACATAAATAGTAGTAAATCGTCATGTTCATTCTATAACTTTGTACTTTAATTTTTGATCTATTTCTTTTACACAATGTGTAAAACGACTTGACTATCAATATTTCTCTTTGCTTTCCATTTCAGTAGTCAGCATCATTGAGTTTCATCATCAAGCGACATACATAGACTAACTAATAGGCATGCCTACTGGCACTTCACAGTTTCTAAGTTGTTTAGTCATATTCAACCTACAATTATCCATGCTTTGTTCTAGTTTAGGTCATGTGGTAATGAGCGTTATCAGTTTAGTTGGAAAAATGAAACTGCCAGCACATTTACATGCAAATTTCAGACGAAATTATGTCGTATCATGCCCAAGCATTGTTCGCCACACTGCATACATTATCCAAATGAGAACCGTATGGAAATAAATTCATAATAGCACCTAACGCAGCACAGCCTTACGATGACATACCTCATTACAGAAAAATTTGTAGCCTATATACTAATAAGTAATTTCCGCCACCCGTCATTGAAGATTAGGTTACAGGTATATTTTTTTATATTTGACAGTAGTACTTTGACGTTTACGTATCGGAGCATAACCGTCTCTGGATTTTTTGTATTGATTATAGAAGCGATTAAATTTGCCCTCTAATATAATTGATAAATAGTTTTTTGTTAAATCGTTTGTTTTCTTGTCACTTAAATGCAGGGGTATGGTTACTTTTGATTTGGAAAATCCAAACAGTAAATTTAAGAAAACGGAGTGTTGGTGACCCCCTGGGATTGGGATGGCGATCTCCGTGCGGTAGCCAGTTCAAGTTGGCAGCGAGTAGCCGGTGAGCGGCCATCTTGGCTTTCATTTAAAAGGACTATGTTCAGCAGCACTGATGGAGGCTGATTGTGATGATGATAAAACAGTATTTTCTCATATGAACAATGTTAAAGAAATTAACAGAATAAATTAATGACAATAAGTTACATAGTATCTAATATGGTTTTCTGCAGGTCGGAAAATAACCATTTGTTTTAAGATGACGTATTTTTCATGTATTTTTACTATCTTGACTATGACTCAGGTAAATCTCAATTGTATATTTATGAAGAACTATATTTATATAAAATGTTACATTGTAAATTAACTTTTCAAAACATAGGATCAGTATATAAAGTCTTAGTTTCAGTCCACGTGTCACTACTCCTTTTCAGATACCAAATGCCTTAAAAATACTTTACTTCGTATACGTCAGAAGCATTTTAGAGTATTGCAGCATTATATGGAACCTACACTATATATCCAACATTAATGAAATACACTAATTCAATTTGAGTTTGTTAACCTATAATTTTGACATCGAAGATACGCCTAAAAGCTATGAAAGAGTCAAGTAAATATAATAACGTTTAAAGCCGTAAAAATCGACGAATAACGACATAAAAATAATAATAACGATACGAGTTTTCTTTATGGTATTTGTAATGCTATTTTAATTGTGATGCCTTAAGAGAGATGTACTTTTTGTCACGCCTAAATATAAGACTAGATACCTATATCTCTTTTTTTGCAATCACTAAAACAAAGATTAAATATGCTTATCATCATCATTATCAGCCTGTGTAATTCCATTTTGGACATAGACCTCCCTTCTTCATTAGGGGTTAATGGACCGTATCCCACCACGCTGGTCCAATGCGGGTTGGTGGGTGGAACGATTTTATACATGTCCAACCATGAATCATCTTACTTTTCAGACAATTGGGTGATAAACCCAAATTGCCTTAACTAATTAAGGAAGCAACATAGAAAATTTGTTGAGTCCCCCAGGATTCGAAACCCGACGTCTGGTTTCTAAAGCACACGCCCTTTTATTATTAAGTATCATTAAGTAATTAACCGATTACATAGAACTTTTAAAAACAAATTTTACTAATTAGATATTTTCACGGTAATAAGACTTTAAAAAATCAAATCAAATCAAATCAAATCATTTATTTTAGACTAGTAGGAATACAGTCCATATACGTTAAAAATACAATACAAATACAAATACAAAACAAGACAAGAACAAGAACCAAGCTTTACAATAACTTTAAAAATAAATTAATAATAACTTACATTACAAACTTAAAAATAAATAGTAGAGGATAAAAAAAAGCTGTACAAAAAAATTTGCAGGAGGAGTGACTGACATACACATATACACGCACAAACTGATGCAAACATCTGCACTTACAAGCACACACACGCACTCACAGAGCTTGTTTATTAAAGATCATCTTGGTCACCATAAAATTTAAACGTTGTATATCTTATACGTTATGCTCTCAATCTGTTTTTTATAACAATTGAAACAATTAAAATATTGTAAGTCCGTTATTGGCTGTAGATTAATTTTTTATTTCTGTGTGTAAATTCACTAAGTGGATTTTGTTTAAAAACAAAATAAACTACAGGAATCATTTGTGAAAATAATTAAAAATTTTAAAGTAAAATACAAGAAAAGAAATTAGTTATATTATTTTAATACGAAAAGTTTCTACCTCGGCTAGTTTTTTATATAAATTGAAGCATTTTGTACTAAGAAAAGTCTACGACTCTTTCACAACTTCCCTTACCTGTAAGATTAATCGCTAACTTGAAAGGCTAACTTTTGCTCTTTTTTCGTAATGATGAAAACTTAGTTTAAACTGTC
Source organism: Lamproptera curius (assembly GCA_029286875.1). Lineage (NCBI taxonomy): Eukaryota > Metazoa > Arthropoda > Insecta > Lepidoptera > Papilionidae > Lamproptera > Lamproptera curius. The sequence goes on from JAGSMT010000516.1 coordinate 28,883, forward strand.
CTATTCTTAGATAGTTGTAAATTGACTTTAGGTACATATTTTTATTTCAAAGATTATAAATAATACTTTGTAGCTGTTGCCCGCGACTTCGTCCGCGTGATAATGTATATTTTTAATTTTTTTTATAAAAATTGCTGTAATTACTCCCAGTAACATCAGCTATCTATTAGCGAAAGTCCTGTTAAAATTGGACCTGCCATTCCAAAGATTAGCCACAAAATCAAGCAGACCGACACACAGAAAAAAACATTATAAAAAGTAATTTTGTTGTATGTACCACTTTCAAAATTTTTTAAGACTATGGTTGTTGGAATTCATAAATGTATGTATATAGATAAGGTTTTTTTTTTCAACACTTCACAGACTCAATATATTTTCCACACTGCAGGGAAGTATCTTAAGAATTGATTTAGTGACAATTTTAGCTGTTATACAGCAAACTGTTCTGACAGACATAATTTATAGTCGATATAAGACTTGGTACGTACAAATATACAATGACGAGCTGTGAAATGAAAACCTTTTATAATTAATTTTAAATGAATTACCTAATAAGTGTGTTTAGGAATAGCACCTACCTACCCGCATCGGACCAGCGTTGTGGGATACGGTTTAAAAACCCTTAATGGAGAAGGTGTACATTAAGGGAGGCCTATGGTCGGCAGTGGACTAACACTGGCTGATTATGACGATGATGATGATGATGAAGAATAGCTGATGTTGTACTCTATTTTTAAGCCCGATTAGACATGGACTAAATGTAAACAAATCTAGATGGCGTCAAAAGAGAACGAGTTCTTATTGGTGGAGCGTTTAACCTGCATGAGTGCATGAATTTTGCAAATTTATTTACGTTTATTCTCTATATCTCTGATGTGCAAACGTTTAGCTATTAGTATTAAATACTTCCCAAAATATTATTTACAAAGAATTGCATCTCATATCTAAACTCAATAGTGTGACCTACATATAGTTAGTTGTAATACATGATTATCCAATACAGTTTTAACATATTGATCCATATAATATTATAAATGCAAAGTAACTGTCTGTCTGTCTGTCGAGTCCGTCTTTACGGGCTTTAGCTACTAAACTGTTGAATCGATTTCGATAAAATTTGGTACTACTCAGAATAGATTCAAAGGACATAGACTATTTATTATTACGATAAAAGTTTGAAATAGATTTAAACTTAATTGTATATAAAAATTTTCTGATATGTTATTATAATGAAATAGTTTATTTCATTAAAATACCTAACCAAGAATATCATAACCAAGTGTTGTATATAATTGTTTTCACGTAAATCACTAAAATATACTGTAATATTAATAAAAATTAAACGGAAACGTGATACTTACAAATATTTTTTGAGCGTTTTTATTTTAATGCAAATAAAATTTGAACCAAAATTAAAAAGTAATTTATTTCACATGACGAAAATAAAATTTAACTTTAAAATCAAACATTACTTAGTTAGTACAAAAACATAATTACCCTCAAAAATTAAAAACCAACAAAGTAAAGCGTTAAAATTTAACGCCGTATCCACTCTAACGCATACAATGAAGTTTATACATAAAGTTTAGGAAGAGTAGATTTATTTTCAACAGTTATATAACTTACACCATGTACTAAACGGTAGGGAGAAAAACTATGCGACAACGACACATGTTAAGTCAGTGGATGTTAAAATAACTTGTTCATTGAGGAGGCCGTTACTTACGCTGGAGGCAATAAAGCTGACAGACAGACGAGATACGCTCTATATATCAAGTCTCAATTTAAATTCCTCGAATTGAAGAGTCCCATAGCACATTCTCTAATTTTGGGATGGGTCTTTATCACATTTTACAGGCATTAGTATTAATTTAAAGTATAAAATACAAATAAGCATGCAGTGAGTACAATTTTATAAAGTGTATTCTTGTTCTGAGTTCGTCTTTTAGTGTGATTTTCATTCTTTTTATATGTTTTAGACGTAAAAAGGAAGTAGATATTTAACATAAAATATATGACCGACTTCAAACGGTAAATAAATAGTCTGCGCAATATAAGCGGGTACCAACGCGCTTACAAAGTATTCATTTGGTCAAAATGTCGTATACGACACAATGTATGTATGTATTGCAATAACTTTTATGTCATTGTATTATCTTAAATAAGCTTAAATAATAAAAATCGCATTCAGGCATATTTAAAATATGCCTGATTGCAATTTTGTGGTAAAGTGATCTTTACGCGAATCCGGAACGATGTTTAAATTTATTTTTATATTTTCTTGACGTCATGATACTTAATGCACATATTGTTTGCTTCGTTTTTCGTTTAAATGATTTTATGCACGCTATTAATGATTTGAGAGTCTTACGCAGATCTTAACGATAATTCGTCGGAGACACTTTTGGGCAAAGAATAATTTTAGAGATTCTGCGTCTACATCTTTTTTATTTTTGAATGATTTTTTAAAGAATGGGTAGCCCATTTTTTAATAGATATTTAAGGAATTAAAAAAAATACGTTGTCAAAAGTCATCATCTTGTGCGATAAAATTACAAATTCTGGCTTAACTCGAAGAGAAGACTAATAAAGTAGTTATTAATGATTGTACGTCTTTGAATGATGTATATTAAATTCAGCGAGTACATGTACCAATTTATTGTAAACGAGGTACAAAAATGTAATGAGGCTAAATTAAGGCATTACATGTTTGAATAATAAATGCATTTAAAATACATTTTTGTGCACAAAATTATATCTGATAAAAATAAATACCTAAAAAGCCGTTTAGTTTTCAGCAGCTTTTATTACTTGATCACAATCATGTTCTCTGTAATAGTACATCTTCAGTAGATTAACAAAAATATCATCATCATTAAGGTATGCTAACAATTAAAATTAATTTTCTTCAAATAGCTTACAGTAAGTATTTTAATTTTAAAATATTTGGCAAAAATATTTATAAATTGCTCACAAAACTTACTAAAAATTTGCGTGTTAGGTTATTTAATATCATTATCATATTGAGCATTCTATGTAAAAAAAAAATCAGATGCAGAAGTCAACATTCAACAATTATTTCTATTTCATATTAAAGTCTGTCTTATTTTTGACCGACTTCCCAAAAGAAGGAAGTACACAATTTTTTTTTCTTAACATAGAAGCGATACACTCACTTATTATTGGTTAAATCTTGAACGTTTTCAGGAATTTTCTTGTCCCATATATAATACATTGTCCCTAAAATATTTAGATATTCTTTGCAGTCTAGTTGCTGAAAGAATTAATCTATACCTGTTCCTAGTATTTAATTGATGTGCATTACAATGCCTTAAAAATCATTTTCGTTTTTCTGCACAAACATTACATTTTTAAAAAATATATTGAGAAGTAACTTTCATTATTCTATTTTGAATAAACAACTCTCTAAGATTCTTTAGGGCCCAGGATATAGACTGCAGGAACAGTTTTTTTTTTCGAAGGACGAAGATTGTATTAATTTCAGGCTCGCGTTTCCCCAGTATAATGCCGTAAGACTGTGGAAGTAACTGATATTTACCAAGCGGGCTGTCTCCACGTCAGTTAGGTGTCGAATTTTCTTTGAAGCATATGCCGCGGAGCTAAATTTATTCGCCAGTCTTATTATATGGAGGCCCCGTTGCTACTATTGTTATGCCGATAAACATAGTACATTTATCAAGGTCTCGCATTTCCCCATCCAAAGACATTTGAAAACTACCACATTTAATATTAGGGGTCATAAATTTTATACATTTTGTCATTTTGTTGTTTAATCCTAAATTATTCAAACTGAACCAATGCGCTTCTTTGGAGAGAGTATTATGTAAATCGTCATTAATCACTATATTACGTCTGAGTTTAAGAATCAAAGAGGTACCGTCCGCAAATAATACTATCTCATTGTTATTATTTCATAACTACATGCGGTAGATCATTAATATAAACAAGGAAGAGAAAAGATCCAAAAATAGATCATTGTGGGACACCCGAACTTATCGGGCCCCGAGGAAATCTCTTACCATTCACGTCTACTCTCTGAGTTCGATAGCTCAGGTACGAAATCTGATATCGAAGGCAGTATTTTTAAAACCATAGCGGCATAGTTTCCTGGACAGAGTCGCGTGTTGAACACAATCAAAAGCCTTTGAAAGGTCGCAGAAAATACCTAAGAACGGATAATAGTCTAAAATTATTTGGAAACCCGATTTAGAAACTGGTATTACTTTAATATGCTTTATAAGGAAATAGGAAACTGACCCCTAGGTTTAGGTGATACAACATCGATAACGGCACTTATCATCTTAACTAAAATCCCCCAAAGATCTGACGTTTTTGTCGATGTCTAGAGATTTAAAACCAGTTATGTCATCTTTATGACCCACTTCAGAAAACTCCTTTGACATTTTTCTTTAGGAGTGACTCAGCAACTGTTCAATTGGAAGGGTTTGTTTTTTTTATATATGTTACCACGTTGCTCCGCTGCTAGAACCCTTATTTTGTCAATATATTTTTTCATGATAAATATTAGCTTCCCATTGGTCCCATTTTTCTTAATAATTTTGTGATAAGTAGTTGAAGAGATATTTAAAAAAACTTACTTATATTAATGCAAAATAACCATTCTAATAAAATTTTAAAAAATATTATATTTACATTTTTTAAAATTGTTTAAGCTCATTCTAGGAAACATACTTTAAGTTAAGAAAGAAGTTAATAAGTCAAAAAAAATCTTAATTCTATAAGCATAAAACACGTCATATACGATTTCTATTTTCTCTTTTCTATTAAATTACTATCTTAAAAGATACAAGAGTTTTTCAAATTTCACTTTGTTATCCGCTTGTATTGTATAAAATTTTTCTCTTCTGTTTGAAGTCAGTCATATTTAATTTTGGTAAAATTTCACTTGTTTTGTTTAAATTTACTCGTGTAACTGACTATCGCCGCTCAGCCAAAGTAGTTAAAAACCTTTTATCTTTGGTATTATAAATCAAGCAAAGTATACGAACTTAATCATTTAAAAAATAGATTTCATGATGTAATTACAATAAATATTTAAATAATTGAATGAAATGGTAATATGAGATTAATTTAATGGTAGACCTTCTGTTCATTAAAATAGCAGCGTAGGGCGTCACTATTATGCTATGATATATACATGCGGATTCGTTAGAATTTGATTTTTAACATAATATAGTTATTACTGATAATCATGAATAAACTTAAAGGGAATTTTATTGACACATTTATTACAAAAAAGAAATAAAATTACATATATGATTACTTTTTACGTAACAAAAATAAATCATTTTGAAGTTTTGTTAGCAAATTAATTATATTTATTTTCCCTAAGAGGTAAACATCTGTGCTAGACAAGTGATTGACAGACAGAGGCAACTTATTTAATGACCATCTATTTTGTTTCTTTTTTGTTTGCCATGGGTATAAATCCAAAATAAGCGAATAAACTGATCATATTAAGACATAACCAAAAATTAATTTACCCATTTAATTTTTGGGAATATGTTATTTTTAAATGTAAGTCTATCGTATAATATCTTAACTACACAATGGTGGTATTAATTTTATATTTTGGGTAGAAAAAATTTAATAAATAAATTATTATCCAGTAACGTTAATATAACCGAAGGTTTTAAATGTAGAAAAACAATAACTTTGACCATTTCTTCCATTTCAACAAGGAAGTACATATTTATAGCTATAAAAAGATTTAATCTTCAAAGCAGTTTAAGAAGAATAGTTATTCCCAAAGAAAACTTTGAAAACACAGGGGGGAGATATAATTGAATTCCGTAAACGTTCCACAAGGCGTAAACGTTTATTGTGAACGTGTGGAAATTTATCTTCATTTCTAGCATTAGAAATCCTATGGTGCTACTCAAACAAGTCAGCTTTTTATTTTCAAGTTTAATTTCGCCTCTTATACTGTGGAGTTTATATTTGTATTATTATGTAAAATATTGTGATAAAAATTAATATGAATTTGGCAAATGGATACTGTTCTTATACAATCAACTTATAAAACGGTTCAGGGAAATTACATCCCCCTGTCGCACTACTCGGTGTATTTACGTACTGTCACCCTCTGAAATAAGAACCGATATAAAAGCGGCACTATACAGATGTCTCAATGCATTAACGTATTGATAATCAACGTGACATAGTTATATAATACCACAGAGTTCACAGAGTCAAAAGTTATCGCAGCCTACAAGGGTAATACTCGTGAAAAACATGAATTGTGCTCATGAATAATTTTATAACTAGCTTTATGTGTAGATGTAGTCTATGGTGCCCTGGTATCAGGTGAGAAGCTTGTGAATACTATAGAGTACTATTTGTTATAGAAATCCTTAATCTCAGATAAAATCTCTGGCTTAGAAGAAACAGTCAAGCTCGAGCTGTTCCTGAGCTTTGACAGTTATTCTGCTCATCTGCTCAAGTTATTCGTTACGATTTTGAGCTGAAAAGGTCTCGTTATTTAGAAGTTAATATATTTACTTAATGGATCCTCTTTGAACACAAACAACTGTGGAAGTGGGTGTGCGTACGCTCTCGACGATTCTTAATGAGACTAAGCGTCTCATCGAAGAATTTGGGTTGTCTACTAGCATGCTTACTAAAGCAAAACTTTTCACTTCAGTCACCTATGCTGCTTTATATTTGGCATTTAGTGCCTAAAAAAATAGTAGCTTTTCACGTTAGAGTAATTCCCATCAAGTGGGTCCGCTATCGCTGGAAGGCCATATTCAAAGTCTTACCTCTGATCACTTCCGGTTTTTCAATGCTAGATCACAAACACATCTCTGAATATGTGTGATCAGAAGGTCCACTATGATGAGATCTATCTCATTCCTAGTCACACTATCGGGTTCTGCTATGATCACTTCCTGTGAGGGTACTTCTAAAAATATAAATCCCCTGCAATTTCGACCACCAACACCGTGAGGTCCTAAATACGATTCAATTCAAGTTGGTGCACCGACATTGGCATTGAAATCCCCCATGCAAACTTTATAGTGGTCCTTGTTGGTAACAAGAAAGACCTCCCGCGGGAGACCTTCTCGTACTATTGTAGGTCAAAAGTAAAAACATACGCTTTAACAAATTGAGTACCTTCTTTAGGAAAGTTGCTTAAGAATAAATATAATACAAAATTGAACACTAACATTTTGTTTGTATGTTAGTATCGTGAATGTGGCAGTCATTAAATGTTTAAATAAAATAGTAAAAACAGATGTTAATAAAAAAAATTTTTAGCGTTTTACTTATTTATACCATATAATCTAAGTGCAGTCTTGATACACGCTAAACAAATTAATTTGCTTCCGGCAAAACTTGCATCTACACAGGAAGCATTCTTTAATCCCTAACAACATTTATAATATGCTCTAATGAAAGAAAAAATAGCAACCTGTTTATAGAATTACTACATAAAGTGAATCAGTAAGAGAATTAAAATGTACTGGCTTAAAAGCCTAGGTATTTTATTTATGTCTATTATAATATTTGGTAGAGTTGAGTACCGCTTAGTTATTAAACTGATTTACTCTTCAAGTTTTTCAAATTTATTTTTATTTACTAACCAAATGTTTCTATGTCTTATTTAGTCCAATTTTTCGTAATAGCGTAATGCAAAATAGACACGCCTAAGATCCTAATGCGGCGTGCATTCTCATCTCGCGTAACACATTGTTAAAAGTCGTAAAGTAGTATTTTTGTAAAATGTCCATAATATAAATTATTATGTAATTTAGCATGGTTACATTACGTCAAAGCTGCAATATATAAATCGATTATATTTAATTTAGGATCTATAAAGAAATATTTTGTATGTTATCAACATCGTTAGAAATTCTCAATAACAAATGGATTTTAAAGATATTTTGTAAAGTCTATTGCGATGTGCAACTTGTTAAGCCATAACTAATTTATTTGGTGTGTAATTTAGAAAACATTCTTTAAACCAAATTAAGGAATAAACTATAAATAAAAAAAAAGGAAAAAGTTAGTTGAAATATATTGTAGTCAAGAAATGGCAGAGATATATGAGGTTGAAAGTCTCCTTTTTAAATATTTAAAGTTATCTCATTTTAAAGTGCACTAAGTCCACCAGCTGTCTTCTTATAGAACTTTTTTATACATATGGCTGTTGAATTACTTTATATGCATACGCTTTAAATTATAGCACCTGTTTAACTTTCTACGTTTTTTAAAGTTTTCAATGCGCTTTTATTTTATTTTACTTCGTAAAAATATACTGAAACTTTTTTTACACTTTGTATAAAACTTTTTTATACTAATGGCTGTTTAATTACTTTATTTGCATACGCTTTAAATTATTGCACCTGGTTAACTTTCTACGTTTTTGAAAAGTTTTCAATGCGTTTTTATTTAATTTTACTTCATAACAGTACATTAAAAAAATAAAAAGCATACTGAAACTTTGTTTACACGTTTGTATTGACCTTATTTGGCTCGGGTACAGGCAAGATCGTGTTGTCATGTTGATTGTATTATAGCGTTATTCCCTTCAAGTTCATATTGCTCAAAAATGTGTAATTCACGAAACTATTAAAAAAACTATAGCATAGTTTATTTTATTGACATAGCAATACTGACACCCACAATCTTACGTCAACATAAATCATGCGAAAAACTAGGGGCTGAAAAACTGGCAGGTAGAAACTGTCAAAACTATTCCAATCATCAATCAATTATTTCGACTACTTAAAACTTTTAAAGTTCAGCCTGTTCAAATCGAATATAAAATCGAATAAAATAAATATTTGTACCGTATTTTTCATTTGTCCTTTACTCATAATTTACTCAATTTGGACTTGGATTGATCAATGTTTTAAGCATAAAATTTCTTTATTATATGCGCATAAAATGTGTCATACAATAACATTTTGATTAAATCAATACCTTATAAAGATATTACGCATTTAAAATGCAGTGGCGATAACCACTGTATTTTTTTTGCAGAGGCTTTAGGCATTTTCTGTGATCTCAAAAGGCTTTTTGATTGTTACACCATGAGACTCTGGTCAGGAAATTACGTCTCTATGGTATAAGAAATACCGCACTCAACCTTCTGTCTTCGTACTTGAGCCATCGGATTCAGAGGGTTGACGTGAATGGTAAAAGATCTCCCGGGGCCCCGGTAAATATGGGGGTCCCACAAGGATCCATTCTTGGGCTTTTTCTTTTCCACATTTATATAAACGACTTACCATGTGTGATAAATAATAGCGAAGAGATAGTATTATTTGCAGATAATGATACCTCCTTGATTTTTAAAATTAAACGACATACGTCAATAAATGACAATGTAAATAATACTCTCTCTAAAGTAGCGAATAGGTTTAGTGTTAATAACTTGCTATTAAACCAAAGGAAAAGAAAATGTATTAGATTCATGGCACCCAATGTGAAGCATGGTAAATTTGAAGTGGTTATGAATGGGGAGGCGTTAGACGTAGTTGAATCAACTGTATTTCTAGGAAACGCTGTAGATACGAAACTGCAATGGGGCCCCTATATTAATAGGCTAGCAAGTAAACTAAGCGCTGCAGCTTACGCAGTGAAAAAAAATCGATTAATTACTGATGTGGAGACAGCTCGTTTAGTATATTTCAGCTATTTTCATAGTGTTATGTCTTAAGGCATTCTACTGTGGGGAAAGGCGGCAAATACTTATACGATCTTTGTCCACCAAAAACGTGCAATTCGTGCAGTCTATAACCTGGGCCCCAAAGAATCATTAAAAAAGTTGTTCACTGAAATAAAAATAATGACCGTTAGTTTTCAATTCATATTTGAAAATTTAATGTATGTGCAAAAAACACATGACATAGATACAAGGAATAGACAACATAATTTGATTCTTCCAGCAACTAGACTGCGAAGAATAAGTAAGTCTTTTATGGGACAATGTATACGTTTTTACAACAAAATCCCAGTAAACGTTCAGAATTTAACTATTAATCAATTTAAAACGGTAGCGAAGGAACGTTTATGTGTTAAAGGTTATTACGATATTGATGAATTTTTAAATGATAACACAGCCTGGTAATGGAATCTCGCTCAGGTCTTGTTTCAAAATTGCATAATATATAATGCCGAATTATCAAATTGTTTGTTATTTTAAAAACGACATAAAATACCACTGAGTTTCTTTCCGGTTCTTCTCGGGTCTGAGGGCGTCCTTTTTCCGAACCGGTGGTAGTGTGTTTGATAATCAATAAGCAAGTGTAAACTTCTATATTGAATAAAGATATTTGAATTTGAATTTGAATTTTACTGCGCTTAAAACTGTTAATTGAATACTTTATTTAGTTGTTGGTTATTTTGTTCTCTTACTTTCCAATGTACGATTTACAATAAGTCAAACACCAATAATTATAATAATAAATATATTGCGGTAAGGAACCTTGGACTTGGCACCACTTTGTTTAAATTTTATTACCTTTTAGTCATAAACAAGCAGCTCCATCGTGAATTTGCTATTTTTACAGAACGTTTTTGGTGGGGAAGCATATTTATAAAAATAAAAGGGGCACTATACTAATTAGATTTTGATAAAAACAGGAAACCATTGCTTTTTGCAAATACTATTGTGTCCTAGATATTTTTAGCAATATGTCTTTATTATTGACGTAAACGTCATACACCATCATAATCTTAATGGATTACCTACAGCAGCGTCATTAATTATTCAAATTCTCCATTAATAGGTATATTGCTGTTTGTGACGAGTGATAAGCATCCGAATAGTGCAATTCATTCTAGGAGGTTATTTAAAACAATATTGCTGATTAAAATTGCGTTTGTGGGCAGACCAGGACCTAATGGATGATGACTATATCGTCGGCAAATCTAAGATGGGTAATGCACTCGCCATTGATGCTTATACCTCGTCCTTTCCAATTCATAAGTTTGAAGGGCGTCTTCCAATGCAGCAATGAAGAGTTTCGGGGATATAACATCACCCTGTCTTTCATCTCTCTGCAATTGGATAGGCCTCGTACCACTGGATTGTACTCGGACGGACATCGTTGCTTTATTGTACAAACACTTCCGAACCTTAATATACTGACTGTTAATTTAGCAACGCTGAAGGGCCTAATTTCGTAATTAGCCCAAATTTCGACAGAATCAAACGCTTTCTCATAGTCCACAAATGCCGAGCATAAAGGCAGATTATACTCCTCGGTCTTCTGTATAATCTGCCGCAGCGTATATATGTGGAATATGGTACTAAAGCCTTTTCGAAATCCAGCTTGTTCGGTTTGCTGGAAGTAATCTAGTCTGGAAGCGAGACGATTCCAAATGACTCTCGAGAACAAGACATAAACGCGGCTCAGAAGGGAAATCGGTCTGTAGTTCTTCAAGAGGCTTTTATCACCTTTCCTGAAAAACAGCACCACCAAACTTTTGCTCCACGCTTCTGGCGTAATACTATCCTGTAGGACAAAATTAAGGAGCCTCTGAAGGGCTACAAGTATCGGTTCTCCACCTGCTTTCAGAGGCTCTGCTGTAATTCCGTCCTCACCAGGTGCTTTCCTTAATTTTTCAAAGAGCCATTTCGTATCTCGCTCAGACTGACTTCGGATATTTTGGAATTGTGCCGGGTATGCTTTTGCTCTTGGGTCGTCACTCCTTTAATGTGGTTCAACGACGATGTGTACAGCTGTCCATAGAATCTGTCGATCTACTCAAAACTTCTGGTCTACCGGGAATGACGGCCCCACTATCGGTCTTCAACTTAGTTAGCTGGCTTAGCCCGACAGACAGATCTCTGGCAAAGACTTTAGAACCTTGGTTCCGTTCAATCGCCTCTTTAATACGACATGTATTAAAGATGCGCAAGTCACGCCCCATATACTTGGAGATCTGTCTATTCAGCTGCCTCTAGCCTAATATCTCAGAAGAAGACTGTAGCTGCATCTTCCGTCTTGTTTTCATAAGGTTCAGAGTGTGATCAGAGAGATTCTAGGCTTGCGGTGCGCCTTGAAGAAGCTAGTACCCACAGTACGGACAGTTTTCACAAGCTGAGCGTTAACTTGTCCACAGTGCTGCAAATGTCAGGCATTGGAAGCGATTATTAAGCTCAGCTGATAGCTTCGGCATTTAGGATAAGGGCACGAGACGAACGTAGCGTGGACTTTATCAGTTAAAACCTTTCCAGCCTAATGTTTACATTTAATGTGCCTCTTACAAGTCGGTGATCACCGCCGATTTTATCCCTTGAGATCACAGAAACATCATTAAATATTTGGCGTTTGGTCGTCATACGTAGTCAGATAAAGTCAATCTCGTTTTGACGGACCCACCGGGGCTGATCCAGGTTCAATTAACTACAGTACTATTAGTTATCTAGTCTAATATAGCAAAGAGAAAGATTTAATATTTTGTCAGTTAAATGAAAAAATGTCAATGGTCATTAAAAGAAATGAGGATAGTTAAAAGAAATATCCTCAAGAAAAACGTTGAAACAATAAGTATTGTGTTCACGGTTCTTCCATCCACGATTCGTTTGTAAATACGCTCGATTCAGCACTAATAACTTATTTTTTTTTATAAACACGCAGACGGACGGCAGTCAGGCCACCTGATGGAAAGTGGTCACCGACACCTAGAACATGGGCAATACCAGTGGCATCGCCAACGCGCTGCCTACCGTAGACATGGGTGTTAAGTCTCGTTTACCCAGTAATGCGTTGGCTACGGTGCCCTCAAACCGGGCACGCAGTGTTTTACACTACTGTTTCGCGGAAATAGGAACCGCGGTGGTACCCCAGACGGTCTCCTGTAAACAGAGGACCCACCACCGGTACAGGGACCTACCACCGGTACAGGGACCTACCGGTAATATTATAGTTTATACACTATTATAGTTTGGAAATCGCTTCCAGCAATGGCAACAAGATGCGTGACATCTCATTTGACATGACCACGGTCTCTAGAAAGTGTTCGTAACGGTGGAATTAAAAATCTAAAACAACTAATAAAATCCATTTAACACCTTGTGTCAATCTCGTTTTTATTAAATAAATATGTTATATTTACGTTCAAGTTATGTATTTTGTCAACCAATCTAACCCTGAGCGTTAAGACACTTCCATCATTCTCAGAACTGTTGGTTTGTGCTACACGAGTCACTGACTAATGAATTTGACTAATTAATGGCCAAACTAATGGCCTTTTACCTAATAGGTAGTCTGAGTACGATTTTATCCAACACCTAAATTGAATCTTAAATTTTTAATGTGGCGTGTCATCATTTTCCGTAATGGTAAAGTAAACTTCAGGGCTAAAACAAATTATTTCGACACAAACGGCTGGTAGTCCAAAGTTTCTACCAGTTATGTCTAAATTTATCTAAATTTAAATATTTTTAAAAACAAGTTAAGTTTAACAAAAGTATGGTTACATTTAACAATCTTTTTGTTATAACAATTTTCCATGACGGAAACCTTTCTCAGTTCTTTACCTATGCAAATATATATTTCTCATATATTCCTATATTTATTTCCTTCATATGTTAACAATTTCAATAAAGATCGGTATAAAGATGATATGCAAAAACTATCATTCATAAGTTAACATTATTACATAATTAGATAACGTGCAAAAATATTAAACATGTTTACTAGTAAAATTTTGGAGATACATGGATATATGCAAATACGTAAATACAATAATCATAAATAAAAATCGTAGTGAATTGTTAAAAAATAAATTATATCTTATCTACCATATATTATATGTTACATATATATATACACTGGTGTCGAGTAGTGTAACTCCTACTCGACACCAGTACAGAGATTCAGATGAGTTTAGCCTTGTAGAATTTTTTGAATTCAGAGAATTAAATATATATAAGATCTTTTGCTCTTCGTAGCCTAGTGCTATGAGGCGTGATCTTTAAACCTGAGGTCGTGGGTTCGAATCTGCTTAGGGCAATTTGGGCCGATCACCCAAATGTCTGAAAAGTAAGAAGATCCATGCGACGGATGGGCGGGTAAAAGTCGGTCCACCACCACTTCGCATTAGATCGGCGTGGTGGGACACGGTCAAAACCCACTGATGGAGAAGGCGTGCATTAGAGGAGGCTTTGTCCAGCTGTGGACACAGACTGATGATGGTGAATTTATATATACTGTTGTCTATAATGATTTCTGTAACCTTCTCATATGCAGTGTCCTTAAACTTGGCCTGTATGGGTTTAATGTTTGAGTACCAATTATCATCTGTCGTACATAATATTATTTGGACATTAGATGATAATTTTGACGGATTTCTGTGGTGGGAATCAATCTTTTTATACTCTCCCAATTTTAGTTTTTTGTTTTTTAGTTCGATAAAGCTTTGTTCGTTGTTTAGCTGGGGGCACCACGTGCAAGTTTGACAATTAGGGTAGTAGTAAGATACTGTTTTCTCACGACGTACATCCCACTGTCTTTTCAATCTGTCCTTTATTATTATTATTTTTTAATAAAATGGACGTTCGGCCTGTGTTGTTTTTACATTATTTTTTAGATTTTCCTGAGGAAGAAGAAAGAAAAGAAGGATTATATATTTAAGATGAATCCATCTTTCTAATGGTGTTAGATTTTTAAATCTGCACAGTAGTCATTGAGTTTATTTATCACAAATATATGTACAAAATACAATCCTTTCCTCTGTATTATATTAATATACATCTCTTAATAATATTGTTGTTTGTTAATATAATAAGTTATTATTATTAAGTAATCAATTTATTTTCCCAAGTTGGGTCATGGAGTGTTGATTTTTTGGCTGATATAAAACTAGCCCCAACTTTAATTTTTGCTCGTAATTAAATTGAGTGTAGTTTTTTTAGTTACAAACGGTTGCTGAGGATTTTTATTACAATATATATATATATATATATATAATTTCATTGTGGCTTTAGTCGTAGATTTTATGTATTATATATTAAGACATTGTTTATAATTTAGGTTTCGTATAATCTTTCTTGAATTGATTGTGGTTATGATTTTAAACGACTTAACTATCTTTGTTGTTAAAATATCTCAGATACCCAAACCGATTAACTTATACAAATTAAAATAAACTCTACCTATATCATTATTTTTTTTCATCTTTTATACATTTTGAAATAAAAATAGCGTTGGCAAAAAATTGGTACAAATGATGAATGCTCTCTTTGAGAAATACGGAAAACGGATATACGAAGCAGACGGGAACAAAAGTTTAGAAGTATATTATATATACTATATTGGTCCTGTGATAAATTTTGACAAATTTATTCTGATAAATTAAACCTAAACGTATTCAGGGCATAATGTGAAAATACTCAATAAATATGATCAAAAATTAAAGAAACTAATAGTAATACAAAACTTTTGACTGAAGCTTTAAATAACTATTTAAGGCTATTTAAAGCATCAGTTAAAAGTCAGTCAAAAGTTGTGGGCTTTTAAAGCTTTAGTACTATAATTAGTATTTGAGTCAAAAGTACACAAAAAATCCGTTTGTTCACAATAATTATCATATTAGCTATTTTACATAGAAGAAAATTCTAAATTTAAATAGATCGAACCTTAGTAGTAATTAAAATAATGAGTTTACATTTAGTACTAAATAAAAAGAATATTATCAAAGTCGGGGCTCTAGGAACGAAGTAATGAGGTAACATAACCTCCTGAAAAGATCTCCTTCTTCTGGGTCATCAAAAACACATTACAGTATTTGTTTTTTAATACGAAATTTGTTTCGTTGCTTAAAGCGATAAGACGACTAGGATAATCACTTGATGGTAAGAGCCCCATTAAGAACGCAGCGTAAGATGCCATAAAACCGGGCATCACACCGAGATATGGGGTATTACGTCTCGTTTACCTTATAAATAAGAGACCACCCTTAAAAATGCAATTATAATTGATCGATCTGCATAACAAAATATGTTGAAAAAATAATAATAAATAACCTTTACAAAAAGCGCATCGCTAGGTATAAGTTTGTTCGAATATTCAATGTATGTGAGTGACAATATATTATAAAGACAGGTGTTTGCATTGAGTGACCGGACAAAATAAGCTCTAAACAAATACAAAGATATCGTCCATAAATCCTTCCTTTTCTAAGTAAACCATGCTACTGACACAATAAAATCTCGCTTTTCGTAGTACAAATTAAATTGAATTTCAAAACAGGAATCAGAACACCGTGAAATTGCGCCCGGCGCAATACCGGTACCGCTGTATTTCGCATAAATACCAACTGATATTTTAGCTAAATTAATCCGTTTTATTAATATATTTACGCTATTTTCCTAAAGCACTTTTGTACTCGGAATAATAATAATATATATAAATGAAATGGCGTGATAAGTAATTCAATATCTTTGTCATCGTGTCACTTTATAAGATTAATCGCTCTAGTTTAAAAGTTACTCTAGGCCACGAATGGCAAACATAACACGTTTTTACCTATACTAATATTTGTTTCAAAGGTTAAATGCAAGATGTCAAATATTAAATTAACAGAAATTTGTGTAACACATTTAAATTAAAATAATATGTAAAATAAAATGAACAAGTCGTAAAAATATAGAGATGTAACGGTCATTACCGTAACGAATATAAGCAGCACTTAATATGCTTATATCTGTGACTATGTGTATTTATATAAAACTAATGCCCTTCTAGTGGCAAGAATTAGGTTGTCATAATAATCAATTCCTTAAATAAATTCCTGAACAAATTTTTAGCATTTAAAAAGTAACAAGTAACTCAATATCGTATAAAAATATTTACAAATGAGTCTACGATTGTTATATTACATATACAAAAATATGTTGCTGTTCGTTAAAAATGGGTAATTTTTGTTTAGAACACGCACTTGCACGAATTTTTCTAACATTGACCAATTTTAAATGCAATTGTATGTGACCCACTTAGCTGTTACGGCCGAGAATGCGGATACAATTTCTGTCATGAGCAAAAATAATGCCTGATAAATATAGGCTCTTTCTAGTGTATGAATTCATTCTCGTTCATACATAATACGCTAGCTTCGCTTCACGGTTTCACTCGAGTGATGATTGTTATTTGTCTAATTATTGAAGTTATACTTCTTTAGGCGCGTTATGAAAAAATGATGAGAGTGAAATTTCAAAATGCGCTGTGACACAAAATTAACAGTTTATAATGAAAACGGTGAAATGGACCTTCTTACATAGTGATAAGGTTGATTTTTGTGTAGTGATAATGGAGTTGTCGTTTTTTATTTGCGATAGTTGTTGCATAATGTGCTCTATGAGTTGGGATTAAGGTTATATATATATATATATATATATATTAATAATATATTATTATACTATTTAAATTTATATTAAATATATATATTAAATATATTATTATATAAATATATTAATTTTGTAATGATGTTTTATTCAACTTGATATAATGGTAATATTTTTATTCATTTAATATATCAACATTATGATTTATCTATGTAATACGTTTTAGATAAGCACCATCTAGTCACACATAATCAAAGCTTCTGATTTATAGTACCGCTGTACAAGTAAGCCAACATCTCTTAGGAATTCTACATTTCTAAGCAACAGATGGCGCTGAACTACCAGTTATGTGATATATCAAAGTACGTCTTGTGAATCCATAAATTCTTAATCGAATTATTTATGATTAGTTCTTGTAAATCTATCATCTTTAATTATCTTAATTATTTTTGATTGATATTACTTACTATTTGTGAATATTAGTGAAAAAATTGTGCTTATATACTCTTTCAAGTGCTCCAATATAATTGAGGTTAACTATCCGCATGTATTATTTATTGATATAAATTAAAATACTTTTATTTAATATAATTAACACTAAATATTATTAAATTTTTAATGTTAAATACTTATTATTGGTTATTTAATATTCACAAAATAAAGAAATAAATTTAATAAAACATTTAATAAAAGTTTGTGATAAAATTAAAATTGAACATCAAATTATAATATTAATTTTTAATATTTCATAATAAATTGAATAAATAATAAATATTTATAAAAATAACTAAATAAATTTAATGAAAACTTTTGATAAAAAATGAAAAGTGAATATTAAATTAAGAAATCAATAAAAATATTTAAAATGACCAACCTTAAATTGAAAAATTAAATTTAAAATATTAAATAATCAATAATAAACATTTAAAATTAAGAATCTTATAATATTTAGTACAAATTTTGTCTTATAAATTTATTATTCTCTAAATTTTGTTTTTAATAATTATATATATATATATATATATATATATATTATTATATAAATATATTAATTTTTAATGATGCCAAATAAGTATAATCTTCTCACGCGTACATAAGTACACGAACCCATTTTTGTTAATTGTCATAGATTGATATAGTTACACATAATTTATTTAAAAGCAAAGAGAGAATTTGCAGTTTTTGCGCCGATGGTAGATTTTTTTCTCCATACAAAACAGTTTTATATAACAAGTAGCTTAAGCTTGGTGGAATATTTAAAGGCTTATCTATTTTGTATATTTACTGTTACTTTTTAACATATAAAAGAGTAACGTGAAAATATCATTAAAAACATATGTGCTTAAATATCTTTTTAATGATATTTTCACGTTACATATAAATTTTATTTAATATAACTTCATTTTCGGTCAGGTGATTTCGACATGATATTTTTATTCATGCGCATAAATGTCTATCCTATTATGAATTTAAAGTTTGCTAGGATTTCAAATGCTACATTAATTTGCATGTACCACTTTAACGGAGCTTATTGAAGTTACGAACTTATGTGTATTTAAGTAGTTTCTTGGACTTTTTTATTTAAAAGTTTCAGGTTTTCTGCGTAGGAGATAAGGCTAAAACTATTGCTTAACCTGGGTTAAAAGTTTAAAGAAGATACGAAAATATGACAAATTATATATTTGATCTCTAACACTTCATACAAATTAATAGATAATTTAAATGTATACTCTGTAAAATTTTTTCCAAAACTTATTTATGGAAACCATACTAGGTTTTTCTGTATATTTATTTTTATTAGTTTTTTATAAGTAAGTTACTAATTAATTGCTGAATTAGGGTGTGATTATTAAATGTAATACACAAAAGATTGATTTATTTCCAATTCATTGGACTTAGCTATTCTTCTTTGACATAGGACGACTGGCAAAAATAACAGTTTTGAACGATAATTGCTTATACGCAGATACGCAGATATCCGTATTGTAATATACTTTTATTTATAAATGAAAAAAATGAAATTTCAACCATATGTACATTTATTCTAATCTTCATAAAAAACAAGATATTAATAGCATAATTTTTATATATATGCAAATAAAAACGAGTGAAATTTACAACCGACAAAAAGTGGATAACCAAATGTGCGTCATATAAGCCCAACGTGCCCTCTGCAAGAAACTATCCCACGATTTCGGCCACTGCGTTTTAAATCTCTAATGTCTTTCAAGGTTTTCATTTGATCGAAATATCATGTATGACACTTATGATGCACATGTATTATGAAATTTAATACACATATGTATTATTTTTCAAATGCATAATTTTTTATAAAAACTTACATTATATGACCTTAAATTAGTTTTCAGTATGCCTGATTGAAACTTTTAAAAATGTTTACATTAAAATGCTTATTGTGGATTATTCTTGACACATAGATTTATGCTCTTGTGAAAATTATTTGAGGCCATTTCAAGTTGTCTATAATAATAATAATTTCAAGGTCGCAGTAATTTTCTTAATTTCTTAAATAACTATGAAACTACTAATCACAAAATTAATAAAAAAGTGGCACCAAATTACAGTTAATACTTATCACTTAAAAATGTTAACAAAAAATATGACCGACTTCAAACGAGTAACTTCAACCATTTCAAGCAACATAAGCAGCTCTCCGCACGAAATTGTGTTGCGTTTTCTGCCACCTCATTTTAAATCGCTGATAACTTTTAAAGTATACATTTAATCAAAATGTCGTCTATATCAAGTTTAATATACAAGAAATATTTTTTATGCAATAACTTTTATGTAAACTTAAACTATATAGTCCTAAATAAGCTTTGGCTGATGTGCATGATTGAAACTTTAAAAAATGTTCACTTTTAAATGCTTATTGTGCGTTATTCTTTAAACAATAATGTATACAATAAAGTAAAACATACTTTCTGTCTATCTTTTACAGCATTTCTAATGTAATCCCACGAAGTTGTGATTTTTAGTGCCGGTTTTTTTTTATTTCTCAAATATTTAATAAACTACTCAGCACAAAATCATTTAAAAATGGGACCAAATGACAGCTAATACCTATCATTTAATACAACAATGAACCAAAGGAGGAGGAAACGGAGAACTAGGAGTGGAGCAACGAGATAACATGTTACGATACGATAAAAGGTTATTATCGTCAAAAAGTAAAGTAAAATAAATTAAAGTATATTCTTTGATATATTTATTATCTTTTTTGAGTTTTATGTGATTTTTTGTTTCCACTTAAATAACATTATTTCTTTCAAAACAAACTTAACTAAAATATACGACTATTATTAAAATAATTTTGTGAGTAGATTTGACTATCAATATATTCATGAGATAGAGCATGTGGCATGCTTTTGGACCGACTTTCAAAAAAAAGAAAGTACTCAATTTGTAGTGTAGGTTTATTTTTATATATGGTACCTCGTTTATCTTGTTTATTTAAAAAATAATAATACTAGTACTATTTTTACTATTCTCATATTAATCCTACTTTAATATATACAAAATTGTAATGCTTTTTCCTAACTTTTATCAAAAATGGCTTTTCGGAATATGCTGGTACAACCACAACGGTTTTTAGACTCTTGCCCTATGACGTGAGTTTCACATTAATGCTAGCATCAGCATAATATCTTCAAGTCTATAATCAACAATTGAGATAAAAACTTCTAATTGTGCATACACAAAGGTGAGCGACCGCCAGACACAGGCAGAACTATTATTTTTATTTCATCATCATCATCATCAGCCTCTGATAATCCACTGCTGGACATAGGCCTCCCCTAATACACTTCTATCCATTAGGGGGTTTGGACCGTATCCCACCACGCTGGTCCTATGTGGGTTGATGGGTGGACCAACTTTTTACATGCACATCCGACGCATGGATCATCTTACATTTCATACAAACGAATGTTTCCATTTTTTATTTGGGGTTTATTTCTGATCTTACAGATTTTGGTGGCGTCTGTAGTCACCTACATACGCAGGCTAATTTATAACAATCTTAAATTAAATGAAGTCATAAAAACAAATAGAGGATTACAACACAAAAATAAAGATCTTTAAGCTACTTAGCATAATAGTGTTGTGACATGCATAGTTAAACGTAGTTTAATTTACGATTCCAGGAAATTTATGGAATTATGGCTCTGTGATTGCTTTGCAGGATTGTGATTGCCAAAACTACGTTTCAACGTCAAGTGTACATTGTATGTATTATAATTTAATAGCAATGAAATGCTGTGTTAACGGGAACAATATATTGTTGCACGTTAATTTAATTGTTTTTAAATAAAAAGGTGTATTTAGAACATCTCGCAAACCTAGAATATCTACTTAAAACAACAATAATCACGACTCTTGAACCAAAAGTAACTTAAACAAAAAAATCGTATTAGGTGATCATGAAACCTGAACTGTAATTGTAAAGCAATTACTTGAAAACATAACAAGATTTAATTTATTAAGTGAGTAAGAGTGCAATTTAAAATAAATAAGACGGAGATCCTGAATGATTGGTGGGTATAATAAATTTGGAAATCTGACTATGACATCTTCGAAAGCATACAAAATTAGCAGCGCTTAATTCTGTCAGTGATGTTTAAGGACAGAAATAAATTAACTGCTCGCGGTAAAACACAACAAGCATTAAGTATTTTTGGCAATCAAAAAGATGCTTTTTGTTTTACAATATTATTTAACAATGTATGCAATGCATTGCGTTTTAAATTTTTGGTGCCTCTAGAAAAATTTGTACATAATTAACATAATTGTTCACATCTTAAAACGTAGAAAAATATTCCAAAATATTAAATGTACTAAATTTTTTATCACGATTGCGATGTTAGGCTGCCTACCGTGTGACATATGCGTTACGTCTCTTTTACACAGTAAATACACTAGATACGGTGCCCTTAAGACCGAAACATGTTAATGTTTTCACATAACTGCTTGGCTACAGAAAAAGCCACAGTCACATATGTAAGAAAGTATAAGGGGTACCAGTTATAGGGGCTATCGATCCAAGATGTCACCAAGCTCGAAAATGGTCGGAGTTTCATATGATTAAGAAACGATTGAAACACGATTGTAATAATTATTATGAACTCTTTTTAGTTTAAAATTCAGTCATATTTAGTGTCATTAATCATGATAAATATGAACTGAATTCATATTTTTCATGATTGTCATTAAGGACGAAATAATCATTCCTTTTATTTACTTGATTACCATTCATATAAAATGCAAATTTCACGGATGTCTGGCGTTAATTCTTTATTTATTTGAGACGGCATTTTAATCGACCCCTAATCACGGACCCTAAAAGAAGTTCAAAACATCGGGAGCAAATATAAAAAACCAACGGAAGAAATCCGTAACAACTGGATTTAATATATCTTAAGTACAAATAAAATCAGATAATATTTTTGCTTAAGAGTCAGTGCATTGATATAATACCTACATGAAAAAGTATGCAAATAAGAAAAAAAATACAATCTTTATTATAGCTAGAAGAACTTGCAAATGAATTCTACGTTTAAAGAGTAACGTAGCACGTATTCATAATGTAATCCCATAAGAGCTTTTATGACATTCATCTGTATTACGGCATTTCAGAACGCTCTTAGCATATCAATATCCATATTTTTCTTTAATATTATCTGAAAGAAACATAGTTATACAGTTCCTATAGTAGTTTTAAAAAAATAATGATAGGTATTATAGAAAAATAATGTTTACAATACCTTGACAATATAATGTCATAAACTTATATTTTGTTTATAAACAGAACTAGGATTTTGTGCTTGTATTTAATACAAACTATGTTAAATATACTTTAACAATATTTTCTGTTTAATCTTGATATTGTCAACATATTTAATAATAAAAACATTAATTGATCCTATAATAATTAAAGTCACAAATAATATAAAAAACAAAGCGTAAGCTTCATTTTATTATTTATTATGTACGGTATCCTTAAAATCAGATAACCGTAGTTTTTTACTTTGCAACGAAAAAAGACACTGGTTTCATTTTTCCTTATGACGTACCCTCTAAGTAAGTACCCACCAACTTTAGAGAATATTACATATAACAAGCCGCCTACATTGTCAATGGTTGCACATTTCCACTGTTCATTTAAATTACTGCGATAGTATGTGCCCCCTGGCATACCAATACTGATAGCTGCCCTCAGGTCGATTAACCATCTCACTAATCCCAGATGCCCTTCTCTAGCAAGCTCGCTCTAAAGCAACAAGCTCTCCTTTGACTTGTACACAAAAGAGCAAGCGCATATCTGCTTACCATTCCGTATTGGTAGAACCGGTCAACTCAACTTTGAGCGGCTGCATTCAAACGTACTCCCGGAGCCCCGGTATAGTAACTATAACAAAATAGAACAACTATAAGAAGGAGCGTGTTTTAACCTTTATAAGCCCTCCGGACCCGCTACCAATTCACTCTGTTTCTAAAATTTTAATAACTTTGTACAAGAAAAAAATAAAATAACTATAAAGCATTTGAAATTGCTTGCAAACAGTTTATAGAATCTAGGAGTGAGTCCTAGGTTTACACTTCCTCCTGCATAATGGAGGAAGTGTATCGATAACAACGGCGACTACTTCGATCAAAAAAAATTAAATAGATAATAAACTTTACTTACAATAGACTTGTTAATTAATTTACATTTATTAAATTTACATAATGATAAAAATATTTTTTTAAAAGCACCTTAAGCTTCAGTTTATTGTTAGCAAAACAATAAATATCTTCTTGGATTTTTAATACTTCTTTAGCGTATTTACATATTTTAGATACATATTTTCATCTTGTTGTTATTAGTTTTTAAGCAGAAAACGTTTTCAATTGAACGCAAAAAAAAGTGCAACGCGATAAAAAAGTGAAATATTGAGAGTTATTGTAGATAATTATATAGTTATTACGTTGCCTAATTTTACTTTAATTGAAATAATCTCCACATAAACTCAAAAAATGGAGTAATGATTTTGGGCTCAATGTCAACATAGGAAAATGTCAAGTCATTATAGTAGGAAGTTCACGGATTATGAAAACTGTAAACTCTCTTCAACTACCCCCTATAGTTTTTTATAATTCGTGTATTCCGATATGCCAAAATGTTAAAAATGTGGGTCTCATAATTGACAGTACTTGCAGTTGGAGAGACCAAGTAAGCTGCGTAAGTCGTAAAGTAACGAACACGATGCGTTTGCTTTACAAATTAAAAAAAAAATCTTGTCCATTAAAACTAAGAAAACGCTCGTGCAGACCTTAATCTTTTCTGTAATCGATTATGGTGATGTGTGCTATCTTGACCTAAATGCAGATCTCCTCAATAAACTTGACCGACTTCTGAACAACTGCATTCGATTCGTTTTCAACCTTCGGAAATATGACCATGTTTCCGTACATCGTTTAGAACTACAATGGTTGCCTATCCTTGAAAGGCGTTCATTCAGAGCACTAACAACTCTTTTGTCTCTCCTTAATTCATCTTTTACTCCATTTTACCTATTCTCCCATTTTCAATATCTTAGCACTGTAATTGATAAAAATCTTCGCATGACGAATAACCGTCTTCTCGTATGTCCAGCCCATCGTTCCAACTTTACACACTCCTCTTCTTTTTGTCCAGTCCATCCTTCTGTGGAATGCGTTACCTCCTGAAATCAGCTTGGCTCAAAGATATCTGGCCTTCAAGAAAAGAGTTCGTGATCATATGTTTAAAAAACTGAATATATGTACATATTATAAATATATAAATATATATACATATTATAAATGCTAATATGTATATTGATTTAAATACAGATATATATATTACTATATACATAAAGTTCAATATTTATTTACATTATTTTATGAGCGTATTTACAAATACATAAGAATATGAATAAGATTGCTTACATCTTATAGTGTTATAATATATATTTAATCATTTTCTTTATCTTACTATGTTTTGGTAAAACCCATTTTAAAATATTTCCTTGTGCTTATTTTGATGAACCTACCTCGCCATCTCTTCACCACCCAAAGGATAGCTGGTAGACAATGCCATCGGCATTAAATACGGTTTTTTTTTGTGCATGAAGAATAAATAAATAAATACGATAAAGGCAAAAATAAATATCAAGTGAATGTTATTTATCTATAAAACCAAATCATTTTTATTAAAAGGCTTGAAAAACAACTAAATTTTTTCAACTAAGAATATCTTATAGTTGGTAGACAATTATTTTTATTACTAACTTTAGTTAAAAATAAGTTGCACTTTCACGATTTCTCACGGATTCCTTGCTCTGCTGTCTTTTAATCTCTTATATATATAACGTAACGAAGCCTGTAAAAAGATATTTGATATATTTTAAATACATATTTCCAGATAGACCTAGCATTAAAATTAGCATTAATTATATACTTTCGTTTTTAGAGATATAGGAATATAGTGCGGTTACGAAGGTTAGTAAATTTCCGATGGCTTATAATATGTTTACGAAAACTTTGACATGAGAAAGGGCGTCAAAATTGTTTATGGATCAGGAAATAACCTCAAAAACTAAATAGAGGGGTTCTAATATCTCTGTATAAATGAACGCTGCTTTACAAAATTAATGTATACACTTATGTCTTAGTTATGTCACAAGACCTAATTTAAGGCACTAGAAAGTAAGGCTGATTGTCTAGCTTTTTATTTGGCTAAAAGAAATTGAGAGACAAAATAAGTTTAAAAACGTTACGTTATTGTCAAATAGATTTTGTTAAGTGTTAAAAAGCTATTTATAGTTAGCTTCGTACGCGCTTCAGACATCGCCTCGAAACATTTTTGGCGTCCATATGTTTTATAGAATTGACTACAGTTTAATTTTTTAGTAGTAATTTGATGTACATATTTATCATATATACAATTCTATAGAACCAAATTTACACATAACTTTTACAGTTAAAGCGATGTTTGCAACAAGGCAGTTAATAACTTATGCTGCCTTTTTTAGTGTCTTGAATTGGTTACTGTAGGTTATTTTCATAAAGATATATGCCATAGCCAAGCTTTGCCAAGATCATTAAAAGAATTACAACAATTTAGAGTATTGTCTTAACAATCTATACAGTTTGGCGTTTCTCATTAAATTGCACTAAGTTATGATTTCAAATAGCTTAAAATGTAAGTATCTACTCATCATATGAAAACAAATACTATTTAATACGATTCAATTTTTAATCTTAAAAATGTTTTTATTTTGCTTGTCAGTTCAATCAATGAGCCAATGCTTCGAACTAAAGCTAAGAGTTGTGGGAAATCACATGTTGTTATTTCAGTACGATTCATAACCCCTAAATAAATAACCTGGCTTAGTTTCTTAAAGCGATAACTAAAGGAATTTCTCAAATATTACAAATGCGCAAAATTATAAAATTTACGCATGTAACAATATTATTCTCATTGAATCAACTTCTTACCTTTGAACTATTACAAGTATTAGTAATATTTTTTTTTGATAGAAAGGAAAACTTACAAAAAATTGTAGAATTTTTATATTTTATATTATTTTTAATAATTTACCACAAAATTATTTATCTTTAAAATTATTAAAAATCAATTGATTGATTGATTTAACCAAATATAGTTGAGCATCCATTAACAGAACTTAGTACCCGGACCAGAAGCTGAATGTATTTTACTATCATACGTAAGCATAAGAGGTGCAACGTTATGACTAGTGCCTCAATGTTCACGGAAATATGTAGAAAATTAGATTAAGGTACATGTAAAATAAAATTATCGCGATATATTGCATTTATTTTTTAATTTCAATATGGTACTTACTTAAAAACATGCAGTGTATTAGCCGCGTGAAGAGGTTTATCTCAAGCAAGTTTATGGAAGTCGAAATGGACTGATGGCTTAATATTAACACAGACAAGGGATGGTTTTAGCTGCCGACTTGGTAACTACTATTGTTAAATGTGGCACTAAACAAGAACATTAGTGTTGACGATGGGGAAATGGACGTAGTGAGTACTTTTGCGCGATCCTGAACACTAATATTAACAAGCAACATTCGCATTCACAATGCCATCGAGCCGTGCATTGCGCGCACTGGCACGCAGTTCAAAACGAGAGGCGCCCATGAAGTTATCCCACTCGTCCTGATGAAGGACCTCCGATAGGTTTTGTCTCGTGGAAGCGAGTGGGTTTTATTTATTTATTTATTTAAACTTTTGCACTAAGTGTACATAGAGCGGACTTAATGCCAAAGGCATTTTCTCCCAGTCAACCTTGGGGTGATGCAGAGATAAAAAGTAGGAGAGTGCAAACATCTGTAAGTTAGAAAAGAGAAAGTAATTAAAATATATACTAATAAATAAATTATATAATATATATATGTATATATATACGCACAAACATATATAAATGTTTACATTTAAGCATTTGATGTATTAAATATATTTTACATAAATAAATAAATAAATATATATATATATACATACATATCTAAAATAGTAATATTATATCTGTAAAAGCAAGTGCTCTTTTACCTTTCTCTTAAAAGACACAAAACTTTCCGCCGTCTTGATTTCAAGAGGTAACTCATTCCATAAGAGGACAGACTGTACGAAAAAGGAGGAATGCATGAAGTCAGAACGATGAATAGGGCATTGGAGTAGACGAGTATGCGTCGAACGAAGATTTTTGTTGCTGACATCGCATAAGTATTGAAAATGGGAAGATATATAGGACGGGGCCACAGGAGAATTAAGAAACGAGTATAGAGTAGTAAGGGCTCGTAAGGAGCGTCGCTGGCGTATAGGTAACCACTTAAGTAGGGAACGTTGAGCAGAGACGTGGTCATATTACGAAGATTAAAACGAATCGAATGCAGTTATTTAGAAGTCGGTCAAGTTTATTGAGGTGATCTGCATTCAAGTCAAGATAGCACACGTCACCATAGTTAATAATAGGAAAATGAAGGCCTGCACAAGCGTCACTTTCGTCTGAATGGGCAAAAACTTGTTAAATCGATACAGGCACCACAGGACACCTGTAACTTTCTGAACAACACTAGCTATTTGGCTGTTCCAATTTAGAGTCTTGTCCATAAGCAGGCCTAGGTTCTTTACAGTGTCACTAAATGGGATGTGATTGCCGTTAAAATTTATGCATGAGATTACAGTTAAGTCCACTTTAGCTAAATTGCGTGAACTGCCAATAATTATAGCTTGGCACTTAGACGGGTTAACAGCCAAAACCAAATTTGTCACACCAGGTCTTTATTGTATAAGTCCTTATTAATTTTACTGATTGCTATATTCAATTTATCGGTGGATTCGTGAGCGTACAGGCTAGGGTCATCGGCGTAAAGATGATACGCACATTGAGATCAGAAGTGATAAAATTAATAAAAATCGAAAACAATAGTGGAGAAAGATATACGCCTTGAGGAACACCAGACTTGAGATTCAGCCAACACGATGACAGTTCATCAGCAACAACTGATTGTTGGCGCCCTCGAAGATAGGAGGAAAACCAATCCAGTACTTCCTCCGAAATCATAACATGGGATAGGACTGCAAGGAGTATGTCGTGACTGACGGTATTAAAGGCATTCTTGAAATCAATGAGCACCAGAACTGTGACCATGGTATTACTTATCCATTGCCGCCTCTATATCGCCAGTCACTTTGAGCAGGGCAGTAATCGTACTATGTCCAGGCCTGAACTTAGATTGTAATGAACAAATCAGTTTGTTGCTGAAAATGAGGCTTGAAATTTGTTTATGAACACAAGACTCTAGTACTTTAGAAAGGAAAGGCAAAATGGAGATAGGTCGATAATGAGTTAGAAGTAATGGGTTTGGGCACGAAGTGGACGAATAAGCCCTATACGCCAGGAGTAAGGAAATGTACCTGAGCATAAGGAGAAATTAATAATGTGAGTAAGCGTTGGGAGAAGGAAATCTAAGATAAAAGTAATCATTCGCGCAATCTTGTCTAGCCAACCGCACCTGATTTAATAGAAAGGATTGTTTTTATATCATCGGAAGTAACTGGAGAAAATTTAAACTATTGAATACAAGGTCGCGTCAAACCATCTAAATAGGAAATGGTGTCATATGTTGTTAGATGATCTAAAGAAGTAGTGGTGGAGAAATGGCGATTTAAATCATCCAAGCTAATAGAACTGGAGAGATTCGCGACTTACCGATACCCAAAGTTCCAAGAAACTTTCAGATATCGGCAGGAGAAGATTTGAGTTATATTTTCTAGGAAGTAACGTGCGTTTAGCATTGCGTATCATCTGATTACACGATTCCGTGCCAATTTGTAAACGGACCAATTTTCGTCAGTACGGTCTAATTTAAATTTCCGAAACGAGCGATTTCTGCGTCTCATGGCATGGGATACCTTCGGTCAACCAGGGTGCTGGTGGACGTCTTAATTTAACAGGTCTGATGGGAGCATGGGCATCAAAGAGGTTGTTTATTAAATTGTTGAAAGTGCTTATCTTGATGTCAATATTGTCCTTCTCGATTACAGATCCCCATTCGACATTCATGTGCGTCCATGTGCAGTTTATCGACATTCATTTTAGCGAAAGAACGCAAGTACAGTACCTTAGGGTTTAGGTTTGGAGGTTGAAGGGAGTAAGAAAGGAAAATTAAGTCATGGAGCGAAAACCAGGGGTTGAATGTTGGCCATGAGAGGATACCAAGGAAGGATTAGATGACAGGATCAAGTCGAGCCAAGTATCTTCAGCGGAAGGTTATGATGGTGGCTTGAAGGGGCAATACAGTAAAGAACTCGACTCGACGATATGAAGGAGTTTAACGCTACAGTGGATTTAGGTAAAAGGAGATTGGTGTTAAAATCTCCATGATAACAAAGGTGTATACTGTGAACCCAAAGATTCTAAGACTAACTCAAAGTCAGTGAAATAGTCTGCATTTGGAGGACAGTAAACAACAGCTAAAACCAGCTTCGCACCTTTGAGTGTAACCTCAAGAAAGAGGTACTCGGCCGAAGCTGAGTAATTTTGGGAAGACGAAGCTAAAATTTTATAGGGAAGATTGGATCTCAGGTATATTGCGACGCCCCCTCCCCCTTTACCTATACGGTCATTCCGTATTAGAATAAAACCGAGAAGAGAGTATAAAATAGACGGCAGATGTGGTTTGAGCTAGCTCTCCGAAATCAAGACGGCATGCACGTTTGAGTCTGAAAACCCATCACTTAAATCAGAAAAGTGGCTAGGGATACTTTGTGCATTGAAATGACAGATGTTTAATAAGTGGCTAAGGTTCCTAGGAAAATTTTTATTTAAAAAGACAGAAATATAATCGCTAAATAAATTAGAACTGTCAATGGGGTTAGAATTCAAGGATTCATTCGCGGAAAAATATGGTTCATCATCAGATATTTCAGACATAGTAAAAATAAATAAATATTGATAAAAACAAATAAATGTAATATATTTAAAAATATAAATATATATATATACAGGGTGTCCCATTTAGAATAGATAATCCTTGAGCGCCGCAAAGCACAGCTACCCGGCACTCGAAAAAATACAAAGAAAAAAAATTCCAACTGGTACTCAAGTCATGATTTTTTAAACGAAAATCCATTTTTATGATGTTATTGTCAATTTATGTGTACAGCGACGCCAAATTAATGAATTTGCTTACGTTTTGGTGTTATATTACTCTCACAGACTATACTATTACAAAAGTAATAAATAACATGAGTATCTATTGTACTTTTTTAACAAAATATATCAATTTTAATTTTTAGTATGAAATTTGATCGCAAAATAATTTTGACAAAGTTTGAGAGTGTTTCATGTAAAAAAAATATGGAAACCAAGTGGCCAAGTATTTTAAAAAAATGCCAGTTAATACAGTTTACAAAATGGTATAATACATCATTTTATCTAATACTATTACGAACTTATTGCTATTGAGATGCAAAAGGTAACTAAGATGAAAATTGAAAACAATTACCTAGTCTTAAACAGTAACAAAAGGGTCACTTTTTATTGCACTAGGGACGGTGTAACAATACTATTTACTACCTGAGCGTGGCCCAAGCCGTCCATTTTTGTTTACACGAGACAAGGATAGGTTGATTTTGTAGAGTATGAGTGAGTGAGAGGAGAGTACTATGTTCAAACATTTTACACTGTAGACCGGTTTGGTCATCATCGGATCGGTTTCAGGCAATAGCAAAGACATTTACTTAGTGCGTCTCTCGACTTGTTCGGTAACGCATGTGCATTCCTTTCTCATTTCTCCGTGAGTTTGAATCAGTGTTATAACGACGACTTCTGGCTACTTTATTGGACTACCCGTTTTGCTTACTGATTTGGACTTTGTTTGGTAATTTTACGACGCCTTGGCTTGTATCTGGACTGATTCTGGAATCAAATGCCACGCATTCAATACACGGCACAAGAATACGCCAATATGCACTTCATCTATGGTGAGTGCGGGGCAACGCAAGTGCCGCTGCAGCCCTTTATAGGAAAGGTACCCTAATGCGCGTCATCCAGATTACCGTGCTTTCATCAGAGTCCACAGTTGTTATTCGGATGGCAGAATACCTGGCAGCGGCATTGGTGGTACGAGCTCCGGAAGACAAGTGAATATTAATACTCAAGATGTTGTGCTTGATGAAATTCAGCAAGACCCATCTACCTCTACAAGACAATATCACGTCGCACCGGAATCCCAAAACGACCGTGCACGTGCACTGAAAATAAATAAATATCATCCTTACCATGTTAGACGCGTCCAAGCTCTGCAACCGAGAGATTACATGCAAGATTGTTTTTTGTCGACAAATGCTTGACAAAATAGAAGAAAATCCACAATTCTTTGAAAAAATTCTATGGAGCGACGAATCTACATTAAAAAAGACGGATACTTTAATATGCATAATCTGCACAGCTGGCAACACTCAAATCCAAATCTAATGCGAGAAGAGAAGTCGCAATACCAGTTCAAAATAAATTATTGGACTGGTATATTATATGGATAGTTATTGGTCCTTTCGAACTGCCGGGAAATTTATCTTCCCAAAGTTACTAAACTTTTACAAAATGATCCAATCCAATCCAATCCAATCCTCCCAACCTTATTGGGAGAAGTGCCTGAGGAGATAAGGAATCCCATTGGCTACAGAATGATGGCTGTCCTGCAATTATGGTGCAAACGTCCGTTCTTATTTAAATGCACATATCCAAATAAATGGATTGGTCGTTTGGGTCCCATTTTGTGGCCTCCTCGATCCCTCAGATTTAAACCCTCTTGACTTTTTTTACTGGGGTTGCTAAAGGAAAGTGTACTGAAAACGATTTTAAATTTGGAGGAATTAGCAGCCGTGTTCAAGAGGCCGCTTCAAAATAAATGAACGACGCTACGCACGCTTTCTTAGTAGAGCCTTTATTAGAAGATGAGAGCGTGTATTAGAGTCGGTGGCAGACAATTTGAACACCTGTTATAAATAAAGATTGTTTTATGTACACCTGCAATTTCTTATTATTAAAATTTAATAATATATTTATCGTTTCTTTTTAGTCGTATTTACCCTTTTGAATCTCAATAGTCAATAAGTTCGTAATAGTATTAGATAAAATGATGTATTATACCATTTTGTAAACTGTATTAACTGCGATTTTTTAAATACTTGGCCACTTGGTTTTATACTTTTTTACATGAAACACTCTCAAACTTTGTCAAAATTATTTTGCGATCAAATTTCATACTAAAAATTAAAATTGATATATTTTGTTAAAAAGTACAATAGACACTCATGTTATTTATTACTTTGTAATAGTATAGTCTGTGAGGAGTAATATAACACCAAAACGTAAGCAAATTCATTAATTTGGTCCAGTCACATAAATTGACAATAACATCATAAAAAATGGATTTACGTTTAAAAAAATCATAACTTGAGTACCAGTTGGAATTTTTTTCTTTGTGTATTTTTTTCGAGTGCCGGTAGCTGTGCTTTGCGCGCTCAAGGATTATCCATTCTAAATGGGACACCTGTATATATATATATATATATATATATATATATATTATTATATATATATATATATATATATATATATATATATATGTGTAAAATAAAAATATAACAACAATGCGATTGGTGGACCAGCAATAATCTCTGCACCACCCGCCAGCATACATATTCATAGCATATTCTTTTGGGGTTTTTTGTATCTTGCTTCTGGCAGATAGTACAGCACAACTATTTTCAGCAATCGGCATGTTCGTTATTGTTCAAGGGTAATGTGATTTTACAACAGATTAAATACCAGTTCTAGTGACGCATCAAAATTATTGAAAGTATCAGGACAAATTGTATACATATAGACATAGATACAAAAATGTATTAACGTGTCTCCGTATACATCTACATCATCAGCCTTTGTTAGTCCACTGCTGGACATAAGCCTCCTAATACACCCCTATCCATTAGGGGTTTGGACCGTATCCCACCACGCTGGTCCAATGCGGGTTGATGGGTGGACCGACTTTTTACATGCCCATCCGACGCATGGATCATCTTACTTTTCAGACACATTGGGTGATCGGCCCAAATTGCCTAACCAACAGGAAACAACAATGAAAATTTGTTGCGTCCCGCAGGATTCGAACCCACGACCTCCGGTTTCTAAAGCACACGCCTATACCACTAGGCTACGGAGGCAGTTCTCCAGTATATTGAGTGTAAATAAAAGATGGATACAAGATAAATAAATTGTACCATTTTAAAATTTAATAAAATTTAATATGCTTCTCCTGACTGATAGCTAGAACAGAACATGACTCGCACTTTTAATGGATTATGAGCAGTGGCCTTATTAATCAACCACGTTGTTCATTTAGACACGTGTTGCTGTTGGCTGCTAATGACCAGAAATTGAAATAAGTTAGTAATTAACAGAATATTAAACAAAATATACTAAATTTATTTGTATATTTAGGGGGTAAAAGGTGATTCGATTTAGTAATACGTAGATTTTAGTCTTTAAAAATTTGTAGGTACTTTGAATCGATTAAGCTAAAACAAACGTACTATAATTAAAGTAGGAAATAAAATATTGTGTTTGAAAAAAAAATTAAATTAGTCGTAAAAGTATAAACATGGAAAGAAACTGCTTAAAATTGACAATGCAAACTTAACAACAAAATTTGTAAAAAAGAATTTGGTACAAATTGATCGGTTACGTATTTCGTTGTAGGTTTTACGCCAAATTTGGGAACGCATTCAATGACAGTTCGGGTGTAATCGTATTCCGATAAAGATCCGAGTTTCCCCAAAGTGTTTCCTCAAAGTGTTCGAAATTTCTGATTCGCTTAAATCTTGAGATAAAAGTTATGCAATAGTTTAAAACTTCGTTTGTCTGTATTAAAAGATACTTGAAACAAAGTAACTTTAACCAGCTTCAATCGAAGAAACAATTACTCACTCAATCAACTTACATTCTTTTTATATAAAATATGTCGGCGCAAGTAGTTCAAACTATTTAGTTAAATGGTGTTAACTTCTAAGATTTAATTATTGTATTTAGACTTTATTAGGACATCAATGTTATAGACAATCGATTTAAGTGTTGTATCGAGTCTAAGTAATTTCATCTATTTGCGATTACCCTCTAACACCGTTACAACGCGAGATATCAAAAGTGTTTAATATTGTGATGTTTAGACATTGTAAATACCGTCTAAATTTATATAAAGAATTAACAAATGAATTACTACTTAAAACTATTTAAACATGGCTTGATTAAACACTGTAATAAAATAATCTAATTTTAGTATTAGTTTTTAAGATTTATTTAAGGAATTATCTGAGTAAATTAAACAAGAATAGATGTTTATAGAAACCATTAATAATAGTAAATATGAAAGTGTTATGACTTCAAAAACAGCGCCACTTTGATATAAAAAGGGCTGGATTTGTTGTGAAATCACATTGTGTTGTGAGCTGTCGGCGAGGTATGTTATTCTGTGAGTACTCACTAATTCCTCATTACAATATGGAACTGTTATAAGTGTTTAATTATTTTAAATGTTAGTCTATTTGTTTTATTATAGAATTCATTATCAGTTGTTTAGTTTCATTGATTGCCGATAAATGACCCTGATAAAGAGATAAGTGACGTCGCCCGGCTGGCGTCACTGTTTCTAAAAATCCCAAACGACCAGATGCCTCGTTATGTATGTTTATTTTGGAATCGGCGACAATGTTTTAAAACTTAGATTATAAAACAATCAAATTGAAGTAAATTTTTATAGGTTATGACTTTGCTGATTTTACTTTTACTTCACTTAAAACTTTTAAAATTTCTTACTGTATTTTAAAAAAGTGAACTCCCTTGCAATATAATAACTAATTGATACTTAAATTTCTTCAAGGTTATCAAACTTTAAGTTGTTAAAAGTAAGAATGATTAATTTTATTTATCGCTGACAAGTTAAGAGAATTTAGTGAGAGTTTATGTTCACTGATAGTGTCCACGGGAGCTTTAGTTGAAATTTGTGACGGTCAGACTATCAGGGTAAGCTAGTGATTTCTTTACTCAGAGTTAACGATTCTAAAACGTAGTGTAATAATTATAAAATTTGATTAAATGCAAATTAGACTCAAAGAATATCTAGTCCTACATTAGTTAAATAACTCGGTATTTATTTTTGTCTACAACCATCGGCTTTTATCTTTTCACGTTCTCAAATAAACTACACGCGCAATTGTGTGGGAAAAAAATATGAAGAGGTCACATACCATTGAAGTTATTTTTAAACTCTATTATTATAATTATTTGTAACATAAATAAAAATTTATATTACTAGACAAAATAGGCAGACTTGAAAATGTAACACTGTTTAAATTAGCTACTGCGCCGATGTATAAATTTCTTCCAGAGGGAAGAATATTACGTGAAATGTAAGTTTGTCTACTACTAGAAGTCGAATTTCATAGTATATTTATGAGTTCAGTTATTTTTAGGAAATAACGTTATTTATGAATTAAAGCCATTATTCGTAACGACTTCATCTTGCCCATAAATTAGTTTTACTATTAAATAGTACTAAAACAAGACAAAAAGCAATATGTTTGATAGTATACTAGTACCGAAGCAACACTACCATAAATTATTTAATTTATTAAGTTTCAATTACAAGGATAATATATATTTACGTACATAATAGATAAAGCATCCTCAAAAAATTCGACTTTTCTTGTTTTTTGCAACCTGGAACTGTTTTTGCTCCTCTGCTATTTTACCCGCCCATATCTGGTTGTTAATAAAAAAATTATAACTATTTATTAAGCTAAGTTGTTTTGTTTTGGAACTAGCTGTTTATATTTGTGTATATGAATTCGAATAGAGCTTTATTATTATTAAATTAAAGTATAGTACGCATTATCCAAGACGACACTTACGTTGCTGAAGACGTTAATAAAGTAATTATAATAATAACTACATTGGTTATAGTTAAGGTCATATTTCATTTATTAGATTTTGAAATGAAAACAAAGATGATAAAAGAAGATCAATATACTTAGCAGCCACAATCAACATTTCATTCCACAGTGTCAAAATAGAAATTTAACAGAGGGGCAATCATGAAATGCAATAAAACTCCCAAGTGTTATAGGGAAATCCGACTCAAAAAACAATTTATCGCCCTGTAACTTTGGGAAGCCGCTAAATTTGATTGTATTTATTGACTACGTTCAGTATGCATCGCTGAGATGCCTTTCAATTAACTTGGAAACTTATAATTCAAGATCTATTATATCTATGAAGGCCTATGTTCACATATAAAAAGAACATTCGGAGAATATAAACTTTTAGGTATGGATGCTATTATATAATTTTTTTGTAATTTGCCGGAAACAACAAGTTGCTTAATTATTTGAACAAATCAGATAATTATAGCAATAATCTGATTTGCTGTCCTCATTTTAATAGGTCAGAAAGAAACAACGTAATATAATATAATAGTCCTTTCGATTGTTCAATAAATTCTTTCACGGAGAGACACATACAGAATATAAAAACAGTACATCATATATATCCAAATATAATAGCTTTTATAACCAAAGTATATTTTTATTTCAGTAATCACAAGCAATAACACTTTTATACACACGTTCCTTTATATATTTTTTAGATTATTGACATTTAAAAGCTGAACCAAATATGTTGTAAAAGCGTAGAATATGTATTATAAAAATTTTTCGTTGTTCTTCGGAGTCTTTTCGCTGAAAGGACTAGTGTAGAATATTTTCCAGTGCCGCCTTCACCCTATGCGTATTGCAATTTTTTACAAATTGATACTTATTTTTGTTCATATGTATATACAAAGGGTACCTGTTAATGTACCTATTTTAAAACATTTTTATTAGAAATTATTATATTAATAAAAGCTGTATAAATATTCAGACGTAGAAAAAATATTAGCTCTGCAATACTTCTATATACATCTAATTGATGAATAAAAAGGTATAAAATCAATAATGTCGATAGTCAAAAGAGTTATTTTTTTTGAGTGTTACTACGAACTTATACGAGTAAACATAATTGTTACAGTCAAATTGATTCATTTGCTACTGCCATTACGATTTCGGTTTCTAAAATTTCTTTTTTTTAGTGCTGCAACATGCTGCATAAAACTGCTTTTTTTATTATTAAATATAAGGTTTGAACTTTTGTTTTTAATTTAATGAATAGCTGCAAAAAATATATTTTAAAAAAGGTCACCTTAGTTTTTATCGTATTTAAAAATTTAGATTATTATATAAATTATTTCTTACAAAATTGAACATCAGATTTATCATACGTTGCAGTGGGAATGAAGAATAAGGCAAAATAAAAAGATAAACGTGCCCCATCTGCGTTATTGCCATAATTACGCGTGGTCTTTCTTGAAAGCAGTCTCTCCTTTCCTATGCTTTAAGATACAAATAAAATAACATTCGATAAATCAATTTTCAATAAACTCGTCGGAATATAAGAATATTAATGTAAATAAATAATTGATGGCTCATGCGGTATACAGTTTTTATTACCGTTTATAGTTTAAATCGAGTAATGGATTAAATACTCGTGTTTCGTGTATTCAAAGATAGATTCGTGAGAGAAGATTTCGTGTATTCAAGCCTATCGAAAATAGATAGTTGTAGTTGATAGAATAAGTAATTGATATGATCAGTTACTTATTCTATCAACTTCTCTATAAATTTAAGACTTTCTTAATGCTCCAACGTTATGATGTAATATTTTCCTTACTCCCATATCTAATAATTGACTTAACCACGTAAAATGATAAATAAATTTAGTTAAAGGCAAAACCAAACGTTATGATGTGACACTCACAAAATCTTTTATCTATTTTTGACCTAGACTCTATACGTATGAAATATAAAATAATGTGGCGTATGTGTGTGTCATTTCAAAACATATAATTCAAGTTCAATTGTACTAAAGGAATCAAAATAATCAAAATAGGAATAAAACAATCAATGAAAATGCATATTTCTCATATGTATGTATGTATATTACAAGAGAGTTATTGTTGACAGGTGTTATCAATATGTTACCTTTTTAACTACTTCAGAGTTTAATTTATTTTTATTATCTCACCCTTGGCCTCAATTTAATCAAGGCTTTGTTTTGTAAGCTTCATACAATATTGTTCTTCGTCGCGGAACTTTATTAAGAATTCCCAAATTGCTTTTGTCATTTTCCATATTGTTAGGCTTCGTTTTTTCCTTGTTATTCGATTTTTATAGACATATTAAGCAAGTATTTAATCTCTATTTGATTTAACGCTACAACATGCACTTAATTTAAATAAATTAAGTAATACGTGATTTTAAAAGAATTGCTAGCAATTCTTTATTAATTTTGATTGTAGCCCGTGACTTTATCGTCGCGGTAAAATATATAAAAAAAACTTGAAGCACAGTATATTTTACTAGCATAAGTTATTTTCATTTACATCGCATATTATTTACTGAAGGTCTGTTTAAAATCAAACTAGGCATCCCAGAGATTAGCCAAAACAAAGTGATATAAATTTAAAAAAATCTTTATGTCTCGGGTATATTTGCTAATTTACTCATTTATAAACGGTTCTTTTAATTTGGCAAATAGATACATCAATTATATTGTTTTACAAAGAAGAAAATATTACTCGAAACAAACGTTTCTGTTAATTTTGTAAAATTATTTTTTCCTCTCTGATGTTAGTCTGGGCTGACCGAGGAGATTTTCCCAGGTTGCCCCTTATATGGAATACCATTAAAAATACGATGAGACATAAAGCGCAATTGAGACAATACATGATATAACCTTATACATATCATCGCATTTTTAAAATTATTTGTTCTGTATTATTGAAATGTGTCTTGGACGCCATTTTCATTAGATATATCTCCTCAAAATATCATAGAAATAAAAAGGGGCGG
The DNA here is from genome assembly GCA_029286875.1 of Lamproptera curius. NCBI lineage: Eukaryota > Metazoa > Arthropoda > Insecta > Lepidoptera > Papilionidae > Lamproptera > Lamproptera curius. Next base: position 68,784 of record JAGSMT010000516.1, read on the forward strand.
TGAAAAACCCAATGCAGTTTCGTAAATATAGCGCGTGTTTTTCTGTTTATATAAGGCATAACAGTTTACTGTTTGATTTTTAAGTCAGTCATATATTTTTATTATTAATTGAGTCGGAATACTATTTCTAATGCGGGTACTTAGAGAAAATGCGTCTCGATATTGACGTTTTGTCTCTGTGCGTTTGTATAGGAAAGTCGGGTCTGAATTAGAAGCCGGGGCAGAACTTGTAAGCCGCTGCCCGGAACGAAACTCTCCTCGTGTGTGATAAATGTTGTTCTGCATCTGTGAAAGTGTTAATGTGTTCAATGGTTTAAGGCGTTGTTTCCGTGACTCGTCTTGTCGAATATCGTACAGGACGAGTCATGCGAAAACACCGGTGAATTAATCTAGCGGGACTGGACAACTTTTCGTTGTCGTTTTAGTTGGTTAGAGCAATTGGGCCGTACCCGATTATCTAAAAATGATATACATCAGCGCATGGATAATGAGTATAAAAGTGGCCTACGGCTTTTCTCTCTTCTGTCGTGTCGGTTTCCATCCCATCGTATGAGAATGTGAAGTGGGATTGCACCGCGTTTTGACGTACATCTTTTCATAATATCTCGTACGCAGTTGTCTAATCTCTGGTAGATTAGCCGCCTGAGTCGAAATCTCAGAGAACCTTATATGTATATGAACTTCACAGATATATATACATATATCTGACGTGAATATAAGTGACGTGAAGAGACTGTGTACATATAACTCCTAGCTAAAAATATTACAATTAAATTTTTCGTGGAAGAGTATTTAAATTACTTTCAGAAAATTTAGTTTTTTATCGTCCGACTTTTCATGATTTTATGGTTCCTTTTTTCTTTCGGATAAAAATAATTAAGGATTTGGAAATTTTTATTTTCTTTTTTTTAGTAGGTTTTACTGTACGTTTACAGGTACTCGTAAGTTTTTACTGGCCTTCAAGTGTAAGTTAACAAATGCATTAATTTATGAAAAAAAATAGTTTTTACCAATAATTCATATTTTACTTGTTAAGGTTCTTATAATAATTTCTCCTATTATACTATTTTGTAGGTCGTTCTGTTGGTGAATGCTGATTCAAATATTATAATAAGACGGTTCTATAGCACAAAGACAGATACAAAAAAGACAGTTCTGAAATTTTCGTCACAAGATCTTAATAGTGCAGTACGCATTAATGAAATTATATTGAAGATAACACTTAATAAACACAGTATATACTGTAGCAGATAATTGTTCTTGAGAATAGTATAAATTTATAAAATTTTATACATAATTTGAGTTAATATAGTATACGGTCACTGATAATTTTGGATATTTACGAATTTAACTGGTTATAAATTTATAAAGAAACTGTAGGCTATAAACTCGATACATATGTAAAAGTGAATTCATTCTTTACAGTAATATGTCTGTTACGCAACATTTTAAATAAAGAAAAATAATGGCAACAAGGGTCTTCGTGTCCTACTTATTATAACGCAACTCTATTACAAAAAAGAAAAACTATGTGAAATATAAATAAAGTTTGTTGAAAATATAAGAAAAATAAATTGTACTACGCTGAAAACATGTACTTTAAAATTTAATTTTAGGCAGGACTAAAGGCATCTAATATTGTAGGTATTGAGTTTACCTTAGCTCCTCAGCTGCATAAGTAATTGTATTTTTTTAATAATTGGAGCTCTAACCAAATTACCGTAATGATACAAAAACAAAGCAAGCCTACTAAATTTAAAGTTGCAATAAAAAGAGCAGAAATTATTTTGTTGTTTGTTTTTAAAGAGACATTACATACACCATTTCTACGGTACATTAATTTATTCAAGATACCTGACGTTCTTGTAAGCTTTTTGTCTACAGAAGGAAATGTATACATAAATTTATTAGTATTCTACATGTGTGTTTGCTTTTCTGGAATGCAGTTGGAATCAAAGTGTTAGTTAAGCTACTGTTAGTTACGTAAGACTTCTATTCAGTTCAATTGCATTCGATTTGATGTCAATTCGCTTCCAGACCGTCGATTCTGTTCTGCTTTTAGTTCAGTGTAGCCCACTTACAGCTATCGAGGATAAGCCAATTGTAGCCCAAAGGTTTATTCTGTATAATTGAAACTTCTTTTTTATTAAAGCCCCCTTTGTTTAAAATTAAATATTTTGTTGTTCTGACCAACACATTTGTTTTATAGTTGCATTTATAAAATTAGTATTTGATCAGTTTTTTTAAAAACTATTCCTTACCATGTACCATTACCATATCAAAGAAAATTACGTTTCTGTAAGATAAAACCGGAAAACCAACTGAATATTTCTTAATTAGCTATTGTAATTAAGAGTTCACTCGCAAGGGAAATTTCTCTTCGTTGTGATTTTTTAATTCAGTCTTAATTTCTAGCTCTTTTTAAATGTAATTTTATATGTTAGCGAATGAAAAATTTTGACTTTTATTTGTAAAGTGTATTTTCATAAAAGTATTATAATGGTAAATTAACAATAGATATTTAAGACGTTACCCAGTTTTTCATTACTGTGTAAAAAAAATATAAAAATATCATAGACGTAGTCTAAAAAACCTATACATTTTGAGCATCTTATAATATTACTTTGTAACTATTTAATCAACGCATAGGGACTCAGTATTTAAGTTAATCTAAATAAACCAATCTAGAATACGTATACATGAGTTATAGTTTGAAGTATAAGGCCCTCACCTATGACCTTTTAATGAAATTAAATTCGTAGAAATAGTTAAAATCTACAACTGCCTCCGTAGCCTAGTGGTATGGGCGTGTGCTTTAAAACCGGAGGTCGTGGGTTCGAATCTGCGGGACTCAACAAATTTTCAGTGTTGTTTCCTGTTGGTTAGGGCAATTTGGGCCGATCACCCAATTGTCTGAAAAGTAAGATGATCCATGCGTCGGATGGGCATGTAAAGTCGGTCCACCCACCAACCGCATTGGACCAGCGTGGTGGGATAAGGTCCAAACCCCTAATGGATAGGGTGTATTAGGGAGAGCTTATGTCCAGCAGTGGACTAACAAAGGCTGATGATGTGAGTTAAAATCTTCTTGACCAAGTTAGTGTAGTTCATCGTAGTCTTAGAAGATAAAGATGAATGTCGATAAGATTTTAGTTTATGATGCCTGACTCAAAATCTAAAAGAAGCTTCTTTCTTTATACCAGCAGCACCGGAAATGGGAAAAGATGGAGAAGGAGGGCCTTTGCGTAAATAGCGTTTATATTTTTCTAGATTGATTGACATGATCACAAATTTAGAGGAAGATCAAGCGCAGTACCGTCATTTACATGTCATATTTCTGGAGCGTTAAGAATAACAATTTCGCGTTTTCTAAAAACGGTTCATTTAAACGTTCAGAAATCAAAAACTTTAAAATTAAAAGACGTTTATTTTTTAGTATTGCATGCACATTTTTATCCGCCATAAAGGGTCAAATAAAATTTCGACAAAATTTTTTTGGTTGCAGATTAACTCTAATATCTTTCGGACTTTGGCGTCAACTGTTACATATCGCATATATATTCATGTTTGCTATTTATAAAGTACTAGAGTAAAAAGTAGATCTACCCACCAATATTGTACAGCTTCTTTACAACCTATATGATTTTAATAAGCAATAATTGTTTGCATTATCAATACTTCAACCTAAAATATAATTTTGAAAATAATTTGTTTACTTTGATGTTTAATACCATAAGCAGTTAGTTAAAACTATTTTAAAAATATATTATCCGTATATGTCAACCATAAACTTCTAAATGTAACGATTTTTAAATGAGCTAATTTAAACGCTTATCAATTTACAAAACCAGATTGTAACAAGTAAATATATTAAATATGGTTTGTAAAAAACTTAAATTAAAAACTTTCACCAACATTGATCAGAACACAACAGATTGTATATGTACGTTTAATACATATATTTTATAACATTACGACGTTGTTATTGTTTTTTAATATACTTTTGCTTAAAATTAACAATCACTCATAACCTATGTCCGATTTTATGATTTATTTAATATAATAATCATTAAACTATCATCATCATCATCATCATCTCAGCCGTTTATTCCATATGAGTGAATATTCAATCCGTATTCTTGAGCTCGGGAACTCGCTGATTATGGAAAATGGGTCCAGCGCTGCGGTATGGGTGAATAGGGACGACTTGTAGATCAGCTATTAATCAAGGTTTAACAATTTTTGCAAAAGGATCGGAAGTTAGAATTATTTCTTAAATACGGATATGAAAATCTGCTGAAGTTTTGATTGTAAATTGAGTATCATCGACTCACAAAAGCTTTCTATTCATCTTTGATTGCTTATTTCCGTATATCGGTTATTATTTAAGTTATTCTTGTGTTGCATTGGCGCAGAAGGTATTCCGTAATTGTTTAATTTTAATTTGTGTATTTGCAGCAAGTAAAATCTAAAATTCAAACCTGTACATGACAAAAGACTTACTATGCTTGAAAAAAAAAAACATTTCAATGCAAAATTATACGTTCTGAGTATTCACAGAAAATAGGTATAATTCCTGGTTAGTCCTGAAAAGCACCAGATTTATCGGTATAAGACCTATGTTTTTGATTTGAAGACAAGTTAACAACATAAAACCTTTGTTACTTAAAATAAAATCTCAGCTTGTGAAGTTAAGGAAACACATGATTCGAAGAACGAGTTAAAGTTATGATTAAGTTATGCAAACAAAATTGTTCTCCATTATTGTAATGTAAATATTAATTTTGCGCAAGAACATTATTTAATACAAGTTAATAAAGGCTGCGGTGTAAATCTGGTGAAGTGTACTCGTAATACAATACTTAAATTGTATTAATTAAGTTTTCTCCTAAGTGCAAAAGGTATAATTTTGTTAATATTGAAGCGGTGAATTTTGAACTTGCTGTTATACCGTTTGGGTAATTAATTACTTGCGTTGAAACCTATTATTTATACGCGATCTTATCTTGTTTCATTTTTTATTTTTGTTATGGGGAAGAAAACTTTTTGATATGATTTAAAAATTTTTAAAGCATTAAAAATTAGGAGCAATTGACATTCATAGTTTGCTCTTAAAAAAAGGCCTTAAACAATGGTACAATTGATTTTTGAATTTCCGGTTTTCAATGTACTACGGCGAAAGAAGGACATCATTTATTTATTACAACAATTCATACTAATATTATTAATGCGAAAGTAACTCTAACTGTCCCTCAATTTTTTTAGTTTCAGTCTGTACGAGGATGTTTAAATGTTAATCAAAGCCAATATGGAAATTCGTCGAAGCAAAGGCCATAACACTTTGTGTCTAATGATAAACCACCTCATTTATATTAAACTATATAGTATATTTCAATAAACGACGCAGACATTTCTCCTATTCCACGCGGACAAAGTGGAGGTAACAGCTAGTATTCTAAAAATCTCAGGGTAGTTAGTGTGGAACGCTCTGCGGCAAGATTGACCGACGACACTCGGATAAAAATTTCATTTATCACCCTATGTTAGTCAACTACAAGACATACACATTCCCCAATGCACGCCTTCTCCATTAAGAAGTTTTTGGAACGTGGAAATGTTCCAAAATCCTCCTATCCAAGCTGGTCCGATGAGGGTTGGTGGGTGGAACGACTTATTACATGCCCATCATTTCAAGATCATTTCAAAATCATTTTAAGATTGAGGATTGTGCCGAATATTGTTTAAATATAAATTTTATTATTAAGTATGCTACAAGTATATTGTGTTACCATTAAAGTGCAAAACTACTACTTAATATAATTAATAATTAAAATCAGATGAAATCACATAACTGCTCCGTAGCTTAATGATATAGGCGAGTGCTTTAGAAACCGGAGGTCGTGGGTTCGAATCCTGCGGGACGCAACAAATTTTCACTGTTGTTTCCTAGTTGTTGGGGCAATTGGCCCGATCACCCAATTGTCTGAAAGTAAGTTGATCCATGCGTCGGATAGGCAAGTAAAAAAGTCGTTCCACCCATCAACCCGCATTGGACCAGCGTGGTGGAATACAGTCCAAAACCTCCTAATGGATAGGGGTGTATTAGGGGAAGCCAATGTCCAGCAGTGGACTATCAAAGGCTGTTGATGTATGTATGTGTATGGAATCACATGACTATGTGATAGGTTAGGTTAGGTATGTGTTAAGTCCCCGAAAAGGTTCTCGCTTTGTCGTAGCGGTGGGGCTCGAGTAAAAGTTTCAAATTGAATCATATTCATCATTATTTTAGGCTGTTAAAGCCCATTACTGAGTAAAGGCCTCCTCCATAAGTTATTATCAAATTCCATATTGAATATCTCATCAAGATCAATTAATAGGGCGATATGTAATGCACCTTCGGTCTGCCATAAAAAGGTGAACGTTAGTGGTAAATGTTTCAACAACGGGGTTATGCTCATATTTAATTAACCTGCTGTTATTGTTAAAGGGTGTACGATTAATAATTATTTTATAAATAATTGTTTTAATACAATTTTAAAGTAAAACCAAAATTCGAAAATTCCACCTAAGCGGATAACAATGTTGTGCATATTGTCATTAGTACCGCGCATTTAAATTTTATGATATATTTTAAGATAATGGTATATTGGTATACTTACTATTTTTTAAAAGAAACAACAAGATCGATCTATTTTTTAAAATCAGCCAAAATTAAATATTACACGAAATAAATTTAACATTATTTCATTTTACAACACCACAATTGAATTCATTTGTGCTAATACAGGCCTGAAAAGCACGCGGTAAGCCACAATTGTGAGCCAGTTGCACGGACATGCAGGATATCCGCAAAATGGTCTTCTAATTGTTGTACTTTGAGTGAAATTATAGTTCCACTAGCTGTTACCCGCGACTTCGTCCGTGTGGAGTAGGAGAAATGTCCATGAGGTGTATTGAAAAATACTGTATACTTTAATATATATGAGGCGTTTTTTATTGTTTATGCTTATCATTAGACACGAAATTTTATAGCTTTTCCTTAGACGACTACGAATTTTCATATTGACTTTCAACTCCATTTTAACTCCATTTTAACTCCTTTTTTTTTTGCCGTTGGAAAAATCCAGCTTACGGATTCCCCGCCGCCAAAGTGAGGGGGCAGCGGGGATATGTGGGGCTCCCCGGACCAAGATGGAGCAGCCGGTATACCCACTAAAAACCAACGGTTGTTCCTTTCTCGTGTCGCTGTAGCCGGGGCCGCGGGCGCTGATGACAGTCTTCGGCGACCCCGGCGCGACGTGGCCCTCGCCTCTTTCGGGCCTCGTTGGGACACCCGGATCGTCACTTTAGCCGCCGTGCCAGAACAAACAGCACGGTGCTCCCTCTTGAGCCTTTCTCTGGGCGGCGGGCACCCTATTGCCGGCCGCCCAGGGGCCTCAGTGTCAGGGGAAAGGTTGCGCGCGTAGCCACTCTTCGGCCCCTGGCCTTCTTCTGCGATAGCCAGGGCGCCTCGGCCTCCCTGTCCCTTTCCGCGGCCTCCTTCCGGGCCATCACGTCCTCGCAAAAGCAAGGACGGCGCCCCGACCTTTCGATCTCTAGCATCCTGCGCACTCGACAGGAAGCGAAAGGTCGTGCCCACGACACTACGCAGCTCTCGGCGTTGCTCGACCCTGGCTGGACATTCTTCCAGCGCGTGTTGAGCTATCTCTTCGGCACATACGCCACGTGGTGGCACTCCTCTGTAAGCTCCCTACCGGCCACGCGGCACAGATACCTCCCGAAACAACCGTATCCGAGAGAACCTGCGTCGCGCGATATGTTAGGGAGCCATGTCCTCTTCTAGCCACCACTTAAGAACGGGCGTATGGCTTCTATAGTTTGACGGCCGGCGCTGGGGTGCTCCAGCCGCAGCTCCCACTCCTGTATTGCAAGGGAGCGCAATTCATCTCTGCGCCCCCTTATCTCTTCTGGGGCTGGCCTATAGCCCCGAGACCTCGCCTCCTCGCGCCAGAAGAAGAGTGACGCGAGGATTTCTGCATCCAGGTCCCAGGGCAAGGAGCCAGCCAACAGGCACGCCGCCTCGCCGGAGATGGTCCGGTAGCCCGTCGGCCCGGATCGTTAACACCCTCTGGGTTCTCCTCAATACCGCAGTACTCTCCTTTTGGAGGATGTCGGCCCACGGTGCACCATACAGGACCATGGACCTGACGACTCCAGCGTAAAGGCGGCGACAGGAGCTGCTGGGTCCTCCGGTGTTGGGGAGCAGTCTGCCGAAGCTGCCGCTCTCCGCAAAATTATTCTTTCTTTAAAAAAAAGGGTTTTTTTTTTTGGGGTTTTTATTTTTTTATTTTAAAAAATTTTTAAAATTTAATTAATTTTTTTTTTAAATTTTAAATTTTGTTTTCCTAAAATAATTGAAAAAAAATTTTTAAATTGTTTATTTAATTTGTTAAAAATTTTTGTAAAATTGATGAAAAATTATTTATAAAGCATTATTTATTTTTATTTTATTTCGATTTTATATTTAAAACCAAATTTTCCTATTTCCCGATTTGGTATATACCCAAAAACCTTTGTATATATCTAAAAGCCGAAATCAAATAAATTAAAAAAAGAAATTTGGAAAAATTTTTAAAAAAAAAAATTTTAATTTATAATGTTTTGGTTTAATTTTAAATTAAAAAATTTTAAATTGTATTTTTTGGGTTTTTATTTTAAATTGTTTTAAATTTCAGTTTTTAAAGTTTGGCTGTGGGGTTTTGGGAAAAAAAAAACATATAAAACATAAAAGGTGTGATTGATTAAAAATTATTCAACAATATATATTTTTTAAATGTATTATTTTTTATTATACAAAAATACTTTTGTTCATTAATATATTTATGGAAGGAAAAATTGGCGAATATGGTTCGTGCCAAACTTCTATTTTTTCAAAAATTAATAGACGTGTTTTCATATGTTATGAAAATTAAAACTAAATTAATATAAATATATATTTACTGGTTGGGTAATTGCGGCAAGATAGTGACGTTCGCAAAGACCGGGTTTGGGCTGGATAAGAATAGCAAACACGTGGTGGCACAGGCTGATGATGATGAAAAATTTATGTTGATGTAACCCAAGAAGTGGGTTAACTGGTTTTAAAATGATTTTTAAAAAATCCGAAGTGATGTTGGGGTAAATATGATGGGTTTGAAATCAAGCCAAAATTCTTTTTGGTTACCTCCGTTCATTAATCATTCGTTCTTGTTAAAAACCCTGTTTTTATTCAAACGCTGGGAAAATGTGAAAATAATTATTCCAATCGTGTTTTCAAAAACAATTTTCAACCAATTTAACGGTTGTACCGCGTTAACGTATATAAGTTTATATTCTTACATCTGACGTTTTGACACGCCCCAGTCAGTCCGGAAGTCTAAGACTTTTGCTGCGCGGTATCGCAATCTGATGACTTTGAAATAAAAAATTTGCTTTTCCAAGGTAAAATAACTTCCAGTTTTGCCAAATTCTTTTTGAAACCTCTAATCGTCGGGGACCTTTTTTTCTCCAGATGGGAAGTGGATAGCCAAATTATTTTCTTAATTTTTCTTGCAATATTAAAAATTTTACTTTAATCTCCGACATAACAATTTAAATAAAAATTTGACCAGAATATAATTAATCTTCCAAATCTTTTATCGTTTCTTTGTTTATTGAATCCTATTCCGGTTTTCATAGAAAAATTATTATATCACAAACATAAAAAAAAGTTCCTTCTTTTCGGTAATTATAAACCAAACCGTCGTTTGTTTTATTGTGATAAAACTTTTTTATTTTTTTTTGTTTGCGTTGATAATCACGTTTTCTTCGCGGGTTTATAAAAAGGTTTTTATTTTATTATTGATAAGTTGACCTTTTAATTATATATCAGAAAAAGTTTAATTTTTTTTTGACAAATTTAAATTTAAAAATTTTTATTTTTTTTTTAAAAAGTTTTTATTACGATGTACAAATTTTTTTAATAAAAACATATAATAATATATTGTCTTTTTTAAAGGGTTTTATGGTTTCCAACGTTTTTAAAATAGTAGCACTTGTTTGTTACTTTTTTGCCTTTTTTTCAAAATTTTAAAATCCACAAAAAAACAAAAGTTTAATATTAAAAAATGCTAACAAAAATTTTTAACCAAAAAAATAAAACATACTGAATAAATTACCTTCAAAATTATATATCAGTGTTACAGTTTTCATATAAAAAAATAGGAAATTTTCCTACCTTCACTGGGTTTTTTCTGAACAGGGTTTATAAATTATTAAAAAAAAACTGGAACGCGTTTTTTTTAAAAGAATACCTTTTTAGTAAGAAATATAATTTAAATAATCTATACATTATTAAAAAAAAGTCATTTTTTAATAATGTTTCCCCAAACAAAATAAATAATTAAATTTATGGAAAATTATTTAATTTTTCCTTGCTTGCGGAATATTACATTATTAAATAAAATGATTTTACGTTTTTCGCGTTTATTTTAAATAAATACATTTTTAAAGAAGGAACTTAATTTTAAATAAACTATAATTATTAAATAAAAGTTTTTTTTAATAATGTATTTCCTAACAAAATAAAAATTACGTTTATAAAGGAAAAATTTAATTGTTTTCAATTGCGCGGAATATTATACATTAAATAAAGTTTTGGTTTTTTCGGTTTATTTTTCATTTGTTCCGGATTTGAACACCTTCCTCGGCCGGGTCCGGGGGTGGGCGAAAGTCAGCGTTTTGTTGTTGCGGAAGGGGTTTCCGACTTAATTTTATTTAATTTTGGCATCAACCTATCAAATTAATGGTTTTCTTTTACAAGGCAGTGGTTTTTCTTGGGTTTAAATTTATTTAATTTGATGGGGTCCCCAAAGGGTGGTAGGGCAACCATATTTTCATTGAAAGGATGTTTCAATCCCAATACCCACGGATCTCCTTGGTGGAATCGTGTTCTTTAGCGGGGTTTTGTGCTCGTTGATGTGACCACCCGCTGGAAAGTGTTCAAACGTAATTTAAATTAAAATAAACGCGATACAATCCGAAACATATTTTATTAATTTTGAACGTTTTAATTTAACATAAAAATCTATTGTGCTAAGAATAATTACCAGGAAAACAGTTATTTTAAATATTGTTGTTAATTTTATCCCATTCTTTATTTCCGTTTATAATTTGTATTTTAAATTGTTTTTATAGAAGGTTTAAGGGAGTATCTTAACCCGGTTATTATTTAGCACAGAAGATAGTAGGGTTTAACCGTGATTTTGATAAATTAAACAACGGTGTTTATTCCCAGATGCCGTTTTAAAAAGCCTATGCAAAATATTTATTAAAAAAATAAAATTTTTCTTGCATCATCAAATGAAATAAACATAATCCTCTTTTTTCAAAAATTATGGAATACCAATGGAGGTTGTGACGTTTAATGATCTCCCATGGAACCATCACATGCAAAAACCACAAAACCCAATATCTCCGCGTTTTTTTGAAAATTTTTATTTCATTTTGGGTGTCTTCGCCAACCATCCTCGGAGGAATCCCGTGTCGAGATCTCGAGCGACCCAGTTTCGGGTCATTTGGACGAAACAAATCCTCTAAAAAACGGGATTTGAACAGAGCGGGATGGACTTTAATTGCCAAACCTACTTTACAAAGCACAGGTCAGGCCTCACAATTGTTCCCTCTCGGCGGCCCCAAATCCTTTTCCCACTTGACCCCCAAAACGAGCCGTTCTCGGCAACCCAATGCTCCGGACAGGCTGGAACCCGCCTACGGGGGTATTTACCTTCTGTTTTCACCGCCTGTTCAACGGAGGTCTCAACTGTTCTCAGTGGGGCTGTTGATGGTCCCCCCCATCAACCACCAAAACCCCATCAAATACGTTCGTTTCCAGAATCTTAATGCCCCACATTGGCTGGAATGAACTCCCTTGGTTTTCCCTTCGCGCTTGCGTTCTTCCTTAAACGGTTAAAAAGTCCTTTGGGAGGGCGCATTGTGTTCCCGATTCGGTCCATGGACGTCGGTGACCCTTTAGGGGCCGGCCTCTCTGCCTTGTCAGCAAAAAAACAAAAAAAACTGTGGGTATGTGTGTCTGGTGTTGAATTAAAAATATAAAATCATTTACAAAAGGTCGATATTGATAAAAAACAATAGTTATTTTTGGGTCAAAATATACCAAAAAATTAAAATCATACACTAAAAAGAAAAATTAAATTTGGTTGCATAATTAAGAGATTGCTTGTAACTTTATTCTTTATTAAATTGGTTTTTAAAGTTGGCCAAGTTTATCTCAATGAGATCTCCCTTTTAAAACAACAGTTCTTTTGACATAAAGGAAAGAAAACCCGGAAAATTTGTTGATATGGGCATTGGATGAACCGCGAGCTGAGAATGTTTTCAAAATAGTGGAGCTGGACCAACCCGCTCAGGATGCCAACCCGGAAGCAGGAAAACCGGCCACCTGGGGCCTCTGCGACGGTTTTTAATAGGCTGCTGTTTCGATTGGGGAGGAAGAAAGAAAGGGAAAGTCCGTTTTGTTTGTTTTAGTTGATGCAACCCGTACCTATCTTTTTACCTCGGGGAGGATTGTGTTTTCTAATGCCAAAAGTAAAGAAAATAAATAAAAAATTGACATTAGGTTGGAAATTTTTTCGGTATGAAAAAACTGCATTAGTTCGCTATCAAATGGACTAAACCAGAGGGTTAAAATATGGCCTAGGATATAAAAAAAAATCATCCTTAACTACCTGATATTTAACGTTCTTCGGTTTTCTCAACGGTTGGCAAACCGAAAAAACTTAGTGTATGGTGTTGAGAATATGATAGAACAGGTAGTAGTGAAGGGGAATTTAGGGCATTAAAGTTTTGGAAAAAGGTCAGGTAACGATTTTCCAATACGTAAAAAAAGGACTCTTTTTTGGCTCATTCACTTAAAAATAACTCTTTAATTTTTGGAAGTATTTGTATAATTTATTTCACCATAACACTAACTTATAACTAATATTAATACTTATTCTGCTTGGCATTGTTTCCTTATGTTGGCTTACAAATTCGAAATGATATAATTACACTATTTTTCCTTATGGACAAAGGGACGGACAGTAATAAAAATAATATTGTCTCCCGGATAATAAATAGATCTTAATGATTGTGAGATCAAGGATGAAATAAAACGGTCAATAAATTTAAGTTACAAATTAATATAAAAATCGATTATAATTAAAAGACTTAAAAAAATTAAATTTTATGGAAAACTTGGTTCTTTTAAATGTTTTTCCGCAAGAATAAATTTTTCATAAAACATTATAACTATTTATTGATATCTATTTTTAAAAAAATTTTGAATAACTCAAAAAGTTTTACAGTAAATTCAGAATTTTTATATTTTAAAATTAAAGGTTATGACAACACCCCAAAAATATTGTTTTCTCAAATCCTTTTTGGCATTTAAGTTGCTATCCTAATCTTATGGAATTTTGGAAGTAAGAAAAACCGCCTTCAATTAAAAGTTTTCCCGGATATTTATTTTCAGTATCGATATTTTTTCCCGTTTTTTTTAAAAACATTAACTTTCGTTTACCACCATCATCAATTAATCTAAATTTTGTTTTCTGGTTGCATAAGATTTAACCAAAATTGAAAAATGTTTTTATTAAATCCCTTAATGCTAAACCCATCGCATCTTTAAAGCTTTTTATAAAAAGATTTTTTAAGAAATGGTTGGATTTGGGAAAAATTTTGTTAAAAATTAAATTTCTCTACAAGTTTAAAGTTTATTGAACCCTTCTTGTGACATTTTTTTTTTGGCAACGAAAAGACCAATGCACCCATGGGAAAACCCGATCCCTGACATCCCAAACCATGGTACCCAAGGCTGCCTATCGGGACATAGGATTAATCTGTTTACCCAGTAAATACGCTGGCCGGTGTCCTTCAAATAACCGCAGTGTTTTTCACTACTACCGGCAGAAATAAAAAGTGGTGGTCCCATCGAAGTCTCCAAAAGGGGACCTACCCCGAACAGCTCGTCTGAAGCAAAAAACCAAAATTTTTGAATGGTTAAATTTAAAAAAATAGAAAAGGAATCTGTTTATTCCAATGGGAATTTCAATCCGTATTTGAAATCGGGAACTCGTGTTAAAAATGGGGTCCAAAGGCGGGATTGAATAGGGACGACTTGTGATCAGCTATTTCAAGGCAATTTTTTGCAAAAGGATCGGGTTAGTTTTTCAAATACGGATTAAAATCTTTGAAGTTTTGATTGTAAATTATATCATCGACTCCAAAAAGCTTTTTATCTTTATTCTTATTTCCGTTTATCGGTTTTTTTGTTATTCTTGTGTTGCATTGGGAAAGGTTTCCGTAATTATTTAATTTAATTTGGTGTTTGCAGCAAGTAAAAATTCAAAATAACAAAAAGACTTCTTCTTAAAAAAAATTTCAATGCCAAATTATCGTCTAATTCAGAAAAATAGGTATAATTCCTGTTGTCCTAAAAGCAAGATTTACCGGTATAAGACCTTGTTTTTGATTTTTAAACAAGTTAAAAAACCATTTACTTAAAGTAAAACCACTTGTATTAAGGAAACAATGATTCGAAGAACATTAAATTATGTTAAGTTTCAAAAAATTTTCTCCATTATTGTAATAAATATTAATTTTGCCAAGAACATTGATTAAACAAGTTAATAAAACTGTGTTGTAAATTTGAAGTGTATCGTAATACAATACTTAAATTGTATTAATTAAGTTTTCCTTCAAAGGTATAATTTTGTTAATATTGAAGCGGTAATTTTTGACCATGTGTTATACCCTTTTAATAATTTGGTTGAAACCTAAATTTCCGGATCTTTCTTATTTAATTTTTTATTTTGTAATGGAAAGAAAACTTTTTGATATGATTTAAGAACTTTTAAAGCATTAAATGGGACAATTTACATTCAAGTTTGCTCTTAAAGATAAAAAGGCTTAAACGGTAATTATTTTAAATTTGGTTTCAATTTAAACCCGGCGAAAAAGGGTTTCATTTATTTTTTCAAAAATATACTAATATTATTAATGAAATCTTAAACCCATTTTTTGTTTTAATTGGAAGGGATGAACTAAGGGTTTAAAAGTTAATTAAAGTCAATATAAATTGTCATCAACGAAACACTCCTTTGTGTCTAATGATAAACCAATTTATAATTTCTATATAGTATATTTCAATAAACACGCGGACATTTCTCCTATTCCCGCGGACAAAAGTAGGTAACACTGTATTCTAAAAAATTTGGGAGTTGGTGTGGAAACCTCTGCCAAGATTACCACACACTGGATAAAAAATTTCATTTATCACCCTATGTTAGTCAACTACAAGACATAAAATTCCCAATGCCGCCTTCTCCTTAAAGGTTTTTGGAACGTGGAAATGTTCCAAAACCTCCCATCAAGCTGGTCCGATGGGGTGGGTGGAACGACATTACATCCCATCATTTCAAATTTTCAAAATCATTTTTAAGATTGATTGTGCCGAATATTGTTTAAATATAAATTTTATTATTAAGAGGACAAATTTTTTACCAAAAGGCAAAACTCTCTTTAATAATTAATAATTAAAATGATGAAATCAATAACTGCCCTACTTAATGATAAGGCGAGGTTTAGAAACCGGAGGTCGTGGTTCGAATCCTGGGGACCCAAATTTTCCTGTTGTTTCCTTTAGTTGGGGCAATTAGCCCGATCACCAATTTTAAAATAAGTTGATCCCTTGCATCGGATGGGCAAAATAAAAGTCGTCCACCCATCAACCCATTACCTGGTGGAATAAACCAAAACCCCCTAATGGATAGGGGGATTGGGGAGCAATGTCTGCAGGGTATAATCGTTGATGTTGTATGGTTTGGAATCACTGACTTTGATAGGTTGGTTAGGAGTGTTAAGTCCCCGAAAGGTTCCCTTTGTCGTAGCGGTGGGTCGGTAAAAGTTTCAAATTGTCATATTCATCATTATTTCAGTGTTTACCAAACTTGCGAGAAACCT
Source organism: Lamproptera curius (assembly GCA_029286875.1). Classification (NCBI taxonomy): domain Eukaryota; kingdom Metazoa; phylum Arthropoda; class Insecta; order Lepidoptera; family Papilionidae; genus Lamproptera; species Lamproptera curius. Next base: position 84,822 of record JAGSMT010000516.1, read on the forward strand.
CCCCATAACAATCAAATTCGTTTGAATATCAATCAGATCAATTTGGGGTATGTTGCCCTTCGGTCTGCCATAAAAAGGGAACGTTAGTGGAAAAGCCAACAACGGGGTTATTTATTTAATTAACCTGTTTATTGTTAAAGGGTGTCGATTAATAATTATTTTTATAAATAATTGTTTTAATAAATTTTAAAGAAAACCAAAATTCGAAAATTCCACCAAGGGATAACAATTTGTGCATATTGTCATTGTACCGGCGCATTTAAATTTTATGATTTTTTAAGATAATGAATTATTACTCTTATTAAAAAAAGAACAAAGACGATTTATTTTTTTAAAATCACCAAAATTAAATAACCGAAATAAATTTTTTTATTTCATTTTACAACACCACAATTTATTCATTTGCTTTTAAGCCTGAAAACATGGGTGCCCTTGTAGCCGTTGCCGGAGCAGGATATCCCCAAAAATGTTTTAATTGTTTCTTTGGGAAATTATGTTCTATATGTTACCCCGACTTTTGTCCGTGGGAGAAAATGTCCATGAGGTGTTTAAAAATACTGTATACTTTAATATAAGGGGCGTTTTTATTGTTTATGCTTACTTAGACACGAAAATTTTTATAGCTTTTCCGCAACTACAATTTTTATATTGTTTCAACTCATTTTAACCCCCTTTTTTTTTTTTGCCGTTGAAAACAGTTTCGATTCCCCCCAGTGAGGGGGGAGGGGATATGGGGCTCCCCGGACCAGATGGGCGCCGGGAACCCCAAAAACCAGGTTTGTTCCCTCGTTCGCTGGCCAAAACCGCGGGGCGGATGACGTTTCGGCGACCCGACGCACGTGGCCCCGCCTTTCGGGCCTCTTCTCCCGGGTTGGTTTACACCCGGAACCGTTTTAGGGCCGTCCGGAACAAAACGGTGCCCCTCTTGAGCCCCTTTTTGGGGGCGGGCCCCTCCCGGCCCGCCCAGGGGCTGTGTCGGGAAAGGTTGCGCGCGTCCCCCTTCGGCCCCGGCCTTTTTGCGAAAGCCAGGGCGCCTCGGCCTCCCCCCCTTTCGCGGCCCCTTCCGGGCCATCACGTCCTGCAAAAAAGCAGGACGGCGCCCCGACCTTTCGATCTCTCATCCGCCCCCGGGAAGGCGAAAGGTCGTGCCCACGCAACGCAGCTCTCGGCGTTGCTCGACCTTGGACATTCTTCCAGCGCGTTTGGCATTTCGGCACCGCCACGGGTGGGCCACTTCCCGGCTCCCCACCGGCCACCGGAAATACCTCCGAACAAGTTCCCGGGGAACCTGCGTGGGGATATGTTGGGACCATGTCCTCTTCTAGCCACCCAAGAACGGGGCGGGGTTTATAGTTTGACGGCCGGGCTGGGGTGCTCCAGCCCGTCCACTCCAGTATTACAAGGGGCGCAATTCTCTGGCCCCCTTATCTCTTCTGGGGTGGGTTGGCCCCAGGGCCCCCTTCCCCGCGCCGAAGAAGATGACGCGAGGGATTTCTGCATCAGGTCCCGGGCAAGGAGCCCCAACAGGACGCCGCCTGCCGGAGATGGTCCGTGTGGCCCGGATCGTCACCCTCTGGGTTCTCCTCAATACCGCAGCCTTTTTGGAGGATGTCCCACGGGTGCACCTCAGGACCATGGACCTGACGTCCAGCGTAAAGGCGCGGGCTGCTGGGTCCTCCGGGTTGGGGCGTTGGGCTGCCGCTCTCGCCACTTAGGCCAGGCGCTCAAAATGGGCAAAACTTTCATCGGCGGTCAGGACGGCCGGATATTTCATCGTCGGGGCGGGACGCGGCGCCGCAAACGATTATGGGGCGTCCGCAGGGGCGCTTTAGGCCCATAAAAGTAAAGGGCCTCGGTTTAAGCAACCTCTGTTCAACCGCCGGATCGCCCAATAACGAGCGCCCGGCAGTGGCGGCGCAGCCCGCGTTGGTGCCACGGACGGTGACGGGGTGTCGGCGCAACAAGTGGCGTCGACACCCGATATTCCCCACGTAAAACCCGAAAAAACGTTCCCGGCGGTCCCAACCCACACCGGGCTCCCCTTGATGGTCCGGACCCCATCTCGGCGGGCTCGACACGTCAATGCGAATGGGATCCCCGCGGGTGAGGGCACCCGTTATCGGGCGCCTTTTATCGGCCCAGGGCGGTGAAATGCGTTGGGTGTCGGGACACCCAAACCCTCCCCGGACACCGATCCCGTCGGGGACGACCCGCACCCGCGTGGGACGGTCGACCGCCCCTTGCGGAAATACCCGGGTTTGGACGGCTCCCGGAGCCCTTTTATTTGGACATGCCGGCCCGATTCTCTCAAAGGGTTTTCCCCATCGTCCATCCATTTTCCCTTTTTTCCCCTTAATGAAACTTTGTAAAAAACGGAATCACGGCCCGTTTGGGAAACGACACAAAATTTAACCTTTTTTAACAGGACTTTTTTAGGTTTGATCCTTGCGTTGGGGCTCCCCGCTCCCTCGTGGTAAAGACCGAGGCTTTTAAAAGGGGCCGAGAAAGGGCGCGCTAGTTCCGACGCGAGGGGAGATGGCCGAGATGGGCTGCTTCGGCGGCCGCGCCATGGGGTTGCGATGGGACTTCCGTGACTCCCCCAAAGGCGCAGGGAACCGGGGGGTCGGTGCGGTCCGATAACCGTCTTTTCCCCCCCGAGGACGGGAGGTTCATTACCCACGGAAAAGGACTTTGGTGGAAAGAAAACCGCCCCTTTTCCTGGTGTGAATCGGCCGGCGACCGATGTCGTATTGGTAATTCGTTTTTTGGGACGGCGGGACAAATGTGCGTCTTTGCGGTTAAAACTCTTTGGGATCGAATCATCTCCGGCTTTTGCCGCTTCGCCCCAGTCGTTTTTTGAAGGGAAATTGGGTTCGTGCGGCGCCCGGAACATTCAGGGTTGCGGGTCGGTTGAAATATCGGATGCTGTTTAATGGGAATTTCGGTCCAGGTGCGGCGTTGTGCGGAAAACGGCCACCTGACCCCGCGCATAAAATCTATTTGCGGACGGCTTTTCAATGTGAGTTCGCTGTGCAAAGCGGACTCAAATGTTAATAGGACAATGACTGTTTAAAACACCTTTTGCCAGAATAACGTTTTATTGATTTGGAAAGGTCGACCAAGCTGGCCGCCTTTTCTGACCCCGTGATTGGGGCCAAAAATTTAAAGTTTATCTAAGAACCCCAAATTTTTTGTTTGACCCGGGAAGGGCAATTAGAGTCGGACAGAAGGAAGGCAGGTTTTCGCGTGAACAAAATGCGTTTTTGGGGATTGATTTCTATTTCTTTTGGAACCATTCCCCAGGTTTGGCCCCGTTGGGTGTTTGATCAAGGGGACATTCTTTGGTATATAAAGGTTGGTCTGAATAAGGGGTGTCTACAAGACGGTGGATATCGTTATAAAAGTGCGGACTGGGCCTAAAATTTTTGGGCGCCGGCACGGACCGTGGTTTGATTTGTTCCCTACGCGGTATCGGAACGTTCGATTCCTGAAAACCGTAGATTATAAAGGTCAACCCAGCTTTAAACTTATATAACCCCTTCCCCGAATCGAACGCCTTGCCACGAGGCGTCCCTGTGATGGCCTTATAAACAGACTTTCATTTTCCTGGTGGGTTTTGGTTTGGAGGGCTTGGCCAGGTTGAATGGTAGGGGCCTTTGTTTCCTAAAATTTAGGCGGCCCAAACAAACTTCATTTTTCCGAAAATCCCGAGGAGGTAATGGACGAAAAGGAACGGAAATCGGTGGTTTGGTTTTTGAACCAAAACTTCAACATCCTTTTCAAGTTTTGAAAAATTTTGGAAAACTGCTTATAAATTAGCAGGATGTTAATTAAATTTCGGTAAGATTTTAAGACACAGTTGTTTATGCCGCCGTTGGACTTAATCTAAAAGAACGTTTTTAAGCCATCAAATTGGGAATAATAAGAGTATCCCCAAGAATATTACTTAAATGTATTTTATTACTGTTCGTCCTTTTTCATTATTTGTAAAACTATAATCTATGTATAGTATGTAAAAGTTTATTCAAAAATAATAAAATTAAAGGGAATCTTGAATAAAAAATAATAAAGTGGGTGTTAAATTAAACTCTTGTTTTAACCATACTTTCGTGATTTTTTATTAGTTGATCCAAGTAATTTGTAACTGGAAAAAAACAAAAACAAAACTTGTAAAGTTTTGTTTCTTTCCTCCATGATTCTTAATTTTTTTACTTAAAAAGTTATTTAAATTTACCGTTCTTATTAATTCATTAAAATTTATTAATAAAGCTGCATTATATACACCTTCTTACAATGGAAATTAAAAGGCGTTTATCTGTGCGAAACAAATAACACTTTTATCTATTTTAGAAATTGGGACGTTAATTGAAGCTTTTTGCTTTTTCCCAAAATTTATATGTAAATTTTCCCTTTTTCCTTTGACCCAATTTGAAAATAGGTTTTGCATTTTTTTTTATAGTTGAGTATGGATAATATTCAAAACAAGGTTTACACTTGTTTTTATATTTCTTTAATCAAGTTTTCTATATGATAAAAAAAACCCCGGTGGCCCGCACGTTCCGCAAATTTTATCAAATGTTTTCTTGTGAAATGAAAACCCAATTAAAAACTTTTCAATTATATTAATGCAAGTAAAATTGTGGATAATAATAATCGAATTATCAGTTTAAATTCTCCGAACCCTAACAACAGCTTTTAGTTGGCAAATAAAAACTTAACTCGCAACTTCTAACAAATGGTTCTTGGGACCCTTTTCCGTTCAGGAAAATTATTCAACGATCAAGCGCAAAATAAACCCGATTTCTAAGACTTAAAAGATGCCAAAAAATATATTTTTTTCTTTATTTAGAATACCTACAAAAGTACCTGGTTTTGCAGTTGAAAAATTTTGTCCTTTGTTATGGGGTTATTTTTTGTGTAATATTTCATCCTTTTTTACACCTGGTAATATTTTTTGGAATGAAGCTAATCAAATTTGTCTCCAACAAATGTTAAAAGAAAATAATATGTTGGCCATGGTTAAATGTTTGACCAAAGCAAAACTACCTTTGAAATTGTTTTGAATGTTCCTGACTTTTATCAATCCATAACGAATTGTTGGTTCTTTGGGGTCAGCCCTTGGTTGAAATCAAGTAATCGCTCTTGTAAATATCATTTCTTTCATAAATCCCTTTCTGCAAAAACTTTTAAAGCAAGTTCAAAAATTTTTGTTTTAAAAATTAACTTATGCTTTTGTGTTAAATGATTGTTTATGGAAAAAACGTTTGGAAGAAGCTTTCAATGTTATGAAATTTATGTAAATGGGCGTTGTTTTTTTTCAAAAATATCATTCACGATATATTTTATTAGGTAAAAAATTCAAATCTATATCGAAAAAAAACTAAACCCCGTTTATGAAAAATCAAAATGAACCCACTGGATATTTGATGGACCTTAATCTCATCATTTACCGCGATAGTCCACTGCTGGACATAGGACGTCTTAAACTATCCATTGGGTTTTTCCCATCCCCAACGCTGGTCTAGTGCGGGTTGGTGGGAAATCACGTGTCCATCCGACGCATGGATCATCTTCTTTTCAGACAATTGGGTGATCGGGCCCATGCCCAAAACAAAGGCCAATAAAATATTTGTGTCCCGGGTTGAACCCGACCTCCGGTTTTAAAGCTCCCCGCCCCACTGCTTGGGGCAAAAAAACCTTAATAAAAATATGTATTTTATTTTTTTTCAAACCTGTTAATTCTACTTACGAACGAAAATTATATTTTGTAAATTTATCATAACACCTCTTCAATGAGTTTTGGGTTTTGTATTTATATATTCCATCATGGCAAATTGACATTTACCTAGTGGTGGGCGTGTGCCTGAAACTGGAGGCCGAGGTTCTCTGCGAATTAACCCTGATTTTTTGTTGGTTGGGCAAAAAAACTGCTGTTACCCATTGTTAAAAAGATTTCAATGAATAAGCATTAAAACGTCGTCCCCGCATTATTATTCTCCGGTTGGGCGTGTATACGTCCCATCGGACTATAGGGGAAAAACAAAGAAGGCACCTGTGTTTGGAGTTCATTTGTGCACTAAAATATCTCCGCCAGTTGGGAATAAGATTATTGGGTGGAATTGACTTAAGGACATTATTATTATCAAATTGACGAAATATAACGTTTGTTTCTTATAATCAAACTGTAGTTATGTTATTTAATTACGTACAAAATGTTTTGCCGGTGACCTCTCTCGTCCTACCATTAACGGGAAATTTATTCCTTTTTGCTAAAAAAAGGGGACATTCAATGGAATTGCTTAAACGCTATTTGGTTGTTTCATTGTGTTGGGTTATTTATATCGTTGTTTTGATATTAGTATTATTTCATTTTTTTTAAAAAGTTTAATTAATACTCTTTAATTTTAAGTGAAATTTTGAGATTAAATATTTTTTTAAAAAAATAATTTCGTATTGACAATTATGAATATAAATTTTAAAAACTTTTTGTATTATAATTGTTGTTAAAGTTCTTGAAAATTGATGATAAAGGGTTATTTATCGATTACATTGATCTCTAATTATTTATTTTTTTACGATTTTATAATTAAAATCCACAATTTATTTTGGTGATGGCAGACTAAGTTGGTATATGAAAAAAGCTGCCCGTATCATATCTAAAAGAATCCGAAACGTCAAAAATATTTTAAAAAGCAAAAACCAAAAGTGGTGGGATATTTATATTGTTAGTTTTGTTTGTCATTTCGAAAATAAAAACATATTATTGTTAATTTTTACCATTTATTTTAAATTGTTTTAAAAATCCCATTGTAATACAGTTTATTAAGTTAAGCTGAAATGTATAATAATCGGTAAATAAAAGAAATAGTTATATAAATATAGTTTTTCTTATAACAATTTTCATGTTTTCAATTTGACTCGTTTCAAATTTTATGGAATTTTGGTTTCTGAAGCCGTTTAAAATTTAATTTATTACTCAGTTTATTTTACGAGCCATCCTAAAGTCTCCTATCTTGGCTGGTGGCCCAAAAGGGTTTATTTAAATTTATGACGTAAGGCTGAAACCGCCAATATTTGTTCGGTCTTAAATCTGTTTATCTAAGAATAAGTTTTAAAATTTGTAAAAAACCTTATATTTATTAATAATTTTAAAAACCTTATTTTATTTAATGAAAATTGAAAATATTTGAATATTCTCCAATTTATTTCAATAGAAAATTTCTTCAATTTATATAATTCGTGGATTCAGACACTCTTATATTTCCTTTCGTAATGACTTATAAGACTTAAAACAATGTGATATGTTTGGTACATTCACTTCTATTTAACATAATTATTTCAACGAAATTTATTTATAACTGGAAATTGTGCCGGGATTCTTTTAGAAAGGACTTTTACGGATTTATCGGTTTTTTTTTTTTTTTTATTTAATGTTTATATTTGGTAAAAAAATTAAAGGTCTTTTTTAATCCTCATTTTAAAAATTGTTTAAAAGATATAAAAACATTTTGAAATTTTTAAATTTTTATGAAAATAAGATTGTTATTTTTCTATTTAAATAAACTATTTTAATTTTTAATTTTGTTTAATGTGATTACTATAGGTCTAAATTAAAAAAATAAAATACTTTGCTATTGGTAACTAGTTTTTGTTTTGATCAAGTACACATTTCTTAAAAAGAGCGTAAGACCCAAAATTTTTGACATTGGAATGTTATATCTTATTTGACCCGTGGCCAACCAGTAGCTTAAAACCCGAAAAATAATTTCTACACTATAAGTTTGGGATAAATAAACACCGGGAAAAAAACCCATGCTGCGAATAAAAGAAATTTTTCAAAATCATTTTTAATTTTGTAAAACTTTCCCTAAATTTTTCGATGACAATCTGTTTAAAAAAAAACCTTTTTAAGATAAACGGGTTTATTTTGACTTTTAAACGATATTCAACACTATCCACAAAGAGATCAAATGATTTTCAAAGTAACCAAAATCGAAAAAACTTTTTATGATCGGACACATTAAATACATGACAGAACCACACGAATTTCAGTATGAAATATAGCTTTGAAATAAGACTTGCTTATTCCCAGGTTTTAAACCCACTACCCCAGGCAACATTAACATATCTTGAATAAATGACGACGTTATTAGGTTTAAGTGTTCCGGTTGGATTGGTTGAGATGTCCGACAATCATATCACTACGTCTTATTTTCATCGAATATAAATATTTTATAAATGTAAGTTTTCCTTGAATTTTGGAAAACCCTTCCAAATTTTCTTAACTATGTGATTGTTTCGATGGTATCCGTTGACTTACGTTAAACAAATTTTGTATTTATTCGTTTTTAAATAAAAATAAAAATATTCGTTTAAATCACTTAACTTTTATCAATATTTGAGATATGCTTAAATAATTTATATATCAATAAAAAAAATCAAAAATATTTTGTGTTTGAAAAAAGGCGATGTTAATTTTGAGTGCAGTATGTCTTTTTAATTTAAAATTAAAATTAAAAATAAAGGATCCATATACTTTTAAGCCAAAAAACTTTGGGTATATTTCATCAAAAAAAAAAGGGTAAAAGGTAAAAGAAAAATTTTTTAGACTTTTTTTTCAAAAATAATTTATTATACGTAACTTTCAAAATTGGTTAAATAAAGTTAAATTAGATAAAGTTTAATAAAAGTTTTTATTATCGGACATAAATACAAATTCTAAATTATTTAATTTTATTTAGTATAAAAAAATTATTTTTTTCATTAATTGTAATAAATTATTACTGCTTGATTCCGTTATTATATATTTGTGTTTAATTGAAGGGAAAAAATGGCGGTGGAAAAAATGGCGTTAAAAAAAAATGGAACCTATATTTTTCCAACCCCATAAAAGTTTCACTTAATGAACGAAAACGTACTAAAATATTTATCAAAAGATGGAACAATCTATTATACAAGAAAAAGGATCGTCAAACTTGTACAAAGTTGAAAAGTTGAGGAAAAATTGACGAGTTTTGACCGGGGCAAATTTCTCAAAAGGATTTTAACCAAACAAAAAAAGCCATATAAGGTAAAAGTTAACATTTGTTTTAACGTACATAATTAAAATATTATTAGACTTATTCTGTTATATTTTTTAATAACCCAAACACTTATGAACGCCTTCAAATTTAAGGACTCCAATTTCTTCGATAATTTACCTAAAAATTATTCTATAATAAAATATTTAAAATCAATTTTATTAAATCGGAATAATATATATATATAAAAATTATTGTTTAAAAAGTTTATTACAAACTTTATTAAAACAGTTAGAAAGAGTTTAAATATTAAATATTTTTAACAGAAGTCGTAATCGTTGTTGACTATTTCCTCTACCAATTTTCATTATCATGTAATAGAAATTTAAACTTTTTATAAACAATTAAATAAGGTTTAAGCTTTGTTTATCAAAATTTTATAACTTTGGTAACATTTAAAAAAAATATTTTAAGGTCATCGAAAATTGGAGTGTTTTGAAATAAATGATACTTAATTCGATTTTTTCCCATTTAAATCTCAAACCTGTGTTTTATGGTTTAAGACCTAAGCAAATAGCAGTAAATTTGAACTTAAAAAAACTTATTCGGAATAAAAGATAAATTTAGGAATGAATTAAATTTAATCATTAAAAAAAGTAGCTGTACGTAATTTAATTCAAAAAATAACTAATTAAAAAGATATGTTTTTTGAAAACCGCATGTATATCCTTAACCTGTCCGTTGATTTCCTGACAGACATAAATTTGGAATAAATTCCTAAATTCCTTTCTGGGAAATTGATTAATCTTTCAGTAGTAAAAAGATGGGGGAAGTTGACAATGTCGAGTCTACACTATTTACGTTATATGTATCTCTAACCTTATTTTGCCGGGAAAAAATTTCGTGAATAACGTTGACGATACATAATTAAAGGTTTCAAAGGTCAAGGATTTTGACGGTGTAAGCACATCGTTAAATTTACCCTCGGTTTTTCTCTAACGCACGGAAAAGAAACTTAACAATACATAAAAATAACTTTTAATTGGATAATTTTTTTTGATTTTAGAAGGCTGGAAGGTTGAAAAAAAATATAATTTATAAAGAATTTAAATTAAATCAATTTACAAAATTACGAATTAAAACAAGACTGGATTACTCAGATAGCAAAAAGTGAGCCCTCGGGAGGTCCGTCCGGGTTCCAACTCCTTGCTGAAGATTCCGAACCGTGGGACGCCGTGCGAAACATATCGCGGTGCGATTCGTGATCGGAATTGCTCGGGGTGGTCACCAAACGATTTCCAAAAATAGAATTGGTCATGTGATCGAATGTTTCATCGGGGTGGTCATCCGTAATCGTTTCCAAAAGGAATGTTACGCTTGTGACCGTCCGGACATTATGATGATGAAAATTTTTTGCCAATTTTTTAGTATTTAATGTTTTTTGAACTCTGTTACACCGTACAAATAAGACTAGTTGTTTTCCAACCACATACAAATAACTTTATTTAAATTTCGTTCTTTCCCATCTTATAATCAACCCCACTTTTTTGGTCACATAAAATACAGGTTGTATTTTTAATTTATAAATAGTTTGAAAAACTTTGACTTTAATCAAATTTAAAAATTACAGATATTTGTCCTGTTTGGATGTTTTTGTTTTGAATAATAAAGGGTAATGATTTAAAAAGGTTTTCTTTCAAACTACGATTTAATACACAAATTGTCTCTACGTTTTCAAATATTATGTCTGAAGTGGATAACTTTGGGTAGTACCTTACTTTTACAAAAATTGATTCAAACGACTTTTTTTTGACATTTTCAAAAATTGGTTTTTAAAATTGATCATTTTACGTAATTAAAAATGTTAACAAGAACACAAAACTAATTTTAATTGGGTAATTTGTTTTTTGTTAAATAAGTTTTATAAAAAAAAGATCGGAAAATATTTAAAACTATCAGAAAACAATAAAAATATAAAAGTAACGGTCTTACTATTTCCCAAAAAAATATCGATTATTAAATAAAATTGATGCAATTAAAAAATTGGTCCTTTGCTTATTTTTTATTAAATTTAAAATTAATAAAAATAACAAGTTTTCCCAGTGGTGCGACAGGGTTCAAAAAAGTTTATATTGAACGCACCTCAAGGTTCCCAATGCAAACTTTTAATCTAATAAAAAACATATATAGATGTCGATTTTTAAAAAATCATAATTTTATATTTTGAACAATTTGACTATCTTCGTGACTACTTATTAAATTTTATTTTTTTATTGATTTTTATTTTCTGTGTTATAATTGAGATGAACTTTTAAAATAAAATATTTTTTATTTCCGTCGGTTCACCATCCCATTACAAAGATAAAAACACTAACTGTTTGATTTGTTATTTTTATCTAAAAATTTGGGACACTATTTTAAAAAAATAGGAAAAATAATCCCTTTGTTCATAGTTTATAGGACAATTTTTTTAAATTTGTTTTTGTAAATTTATGGTTTTTAAATAGTAATAAATAGGAACCCTTTTCATTGCACATCAATTGAGGTGAATAATTTTGTGATTACAGTTGTTAAATTTGAAAATTTTGAAAATTTATAAATTAACTAGATAACTACTAAAAATTTATTAAACGTCCTTAAACGACAATGAAGTTAAAAATAATAAGAGGCATCACTATTCTCACACTTTGCAAATCAAGATTTCTTTTTGTTTCCCAAACATCCGTCACCGTTCACTTACCAGCAGATCGCCTTCCTGCGCAGGCATTCAAACCATCTTAATTGTTCCAAAACCTCCAAACCCGTTTGGGGTATCCCCCGGTGAACTCCTGACCAAATTTTTAAAAACCCAAAAAAGGGTTTCATTATAATATGTAATGTTAAAATCTTAACTATAAGGCGACGTAGGGTTTTAAAAAGCAAATAACAAATAAGGGAAATCGGGGGTGTTGTTGTCCGTCCTTTGTAACCCTCGTAACGAAAAGTTAATTATTTAAGGGTCAAGATAAATATATTTTTACAAATTTAGAGGAAACAAATACATCTGTTTGGGGCTTTTGTGTTTAAAATTCGGACTCCTGAAAGTATTGATAACACATGAAATTTGACTTGACCATTTTAAACCCGTCAATGAATCATCCTTTTTTTTAACTACAAACAATTTTTAATGGTTTTGGTAGTATTTAGGTATGCTCTTGTAAACAATGATTATTTGAAAAAGTTATAAACCCCTTTATTTTCATCTCGTATTAAAACTTGAAATAAGATTAAAATTTAAACCTCAAAAGGGCCTGGAGTTTTAAAAACGAATCTAACATATTTTCATGATTATGTTTGACGTAACTGATAAAATTTTTAGAATTACGGAGATTATGTTTCTTCAAAAATCCAGTTCCTCTTTATAATTCTTCCCAAAAAGTCCGACCTAAAATTACTTTTTTTTTTCCCCTTGTGATTTGGATGCTTTGTTTCGAATAAATTTTTCATGGGGTTAACGTCTTTTTATTGGTATGCAAAAAAAAACACCTTTCCCACCAAAAGTTTTGCCCTCCTTTTTAAGTATTTCTTGTTTTGTTTTCCGTAATAATGGATATAATTTTTTTCAAAATGTTGAATCTACTAATTTTTGTTTTTCCTTTAATATTTATCTGATCAAGTGTCTTTCCTCTAACCCCAATAGCATTATATGAACAATTTTTTTTTTTTAACCTTTTACCTGTTTTTCCAACCCCCTTTAAATACTAAGATATTTTTTGGGGAGCTATAATGAAAAAAAAAGTAAAGATAAAGTAATTTGTCCTGTTAAAAAAATGTAGTCAGGGTGGACTTTGTTTTTTAAAATAGATGTAATATTATACTCGTTATCAAACAATATCATCATCTTCGACGAACCCGCTGAACGGCCTTTCTTAATGTACGCCAGTCGATTTTATAAAAACCGGGAAAGGGTTTTATAGCACATTAAGTCGGCAAACGGAACTAAAAATGAAAAAGCGAAGTAGGAAAAAATGGACATTTTTTTTCCTGGGACTCAAACTTAGTACCCTAGAGACCCAAAATCGCCCCCAATACATTTTCCCGAGCCCTGTTATTAACCATTTTCCCTTGTAAGAACCTACCGGGGGGCTTCCATGTTGTCCCCTATAGGGCCTAACCCCAAGGCTAAAAATTTAAAAAATTTTAAAAAGGTTTAAGATTCATAACTTTATTACTTTGATCTTTCTAAATATAAATTACATACTTCAATCCAACGTTGACCAAAACTAAAATATACTTGAAATATATTAAATACTAATTTAATTTAAATTTATCTTGGATCCAATGAGACTTTTAGATAACTCACCATTCCAATTTCATGAAAAAATTTGGTAAAACGGGACAAACAGTTTAACAGACGTATATAAAAAGTTTTTGATGCGGGAATTAAAACATTATTCAAATGAAGTTTCTCCTTTAAACTGTTTCGACATACAAAACAAAATTTTAAAATTAAAGTCAATCATTTAAATTATTTTAAAATTTTCACAATTTTTAGTTTTCCTATTTGGTTATTATAAAAAAACTAAAATTTTTTATCAAAAGAACATTTCGCTAAAGGGACCTGCGCTGATGGGATTCGGAACGAAGAAATTCTTTAGGGAAACTAAGTCAGGGTGGGAAGCGTATTAAAAATGAATTGGTAAAACGTTCAAAGTCTTCAACGTCTCGAGAAAAATAAAACTATCTTCCTGCACCACGGTTAAAGAATATGTTATATATATATTATAGCTCCCATTCCCGGGATCTTGAAAAACCTGTGTTTCTGGTTTGAAGGGCACCCTATCCAGCGTATTTACGGTAAACCGACGACAATTATTCTCATGGTGAGGCCGTTGGTAAAACCCTGGTTTTGCCATCATGGGTCGGGTGACCCACTTCCCATCAGGTGGCCCGACCTTTCGTCTCGCGGGCTTAAAATAAAACTTTTAAGTTATTCTAAGTTATTGAAAAAGGCGATTACTTTAACAAAATTAAATCTGTTAACTTAATTTAAACTTTTTGGGCAGAGACGTCAACATTAAACTTTGGGTTTTCTAATATTTAAATTAAAGATATTGCATTATTGGGGTAAATTCTATTTAAACAAACATTTTAATCAAAATCAAATCCTTTAACCAAATCAGATTTCATTAATAATGATTTTATTACTAAGGATTGTCAAATCAAAGACCGGGTGGTCAGTGATCAACCTCTCGTGGTCGTTCCACAGAAGGGCTTAAAATATTTGACATTTTTGGATACCACGAACTAACACACAAAAATTAAATTAATATTTCGGATCTTTTTTTTTTCAGTCGGTAAAACAAACAACATTCCCGAAAATTTAAAATTACATTATTAAACAATGGGAAATAAAATTGTTTTACTTTTTTTCCGTTTTTTTTTTCCATTCCTGCACAACAAATGAAACGTCCACCGTTTTATGTCATTAAATTAAAAATCCAAAAACCTCTTAGAAATAAAAATAAAGTTTAAATGATCTAATTGGGATAAAATCATAGTATTGGTTTTGCTTTTTTTCTGGTAATATATTTTTTTACAGAACTAAAAAAAGTTAAAATAATTATAAATTAATGTCTTACTTTGGGAAAGTTTCAAAAGTTTTTTCGTTTTTTGCCCTCTGAAGTCCTAATCAAAACCGCAAAATTAAAACTAAAAGTATAATATGTTCTAATTTAATTTTTATTTCAATGTAATTCGTTTCTTTTACAACAAGAATGAAAAGTGAGGTAAAACTTACTTAAAAAAATATTAGGCATTTTTGGATTACAGGTTTTAGGTTCTTTATATAATAAATGTTTGTACACGGTTATCTTTTTACTTTTTTTTTTTCTCCCTTTACTGTGGCCTGCTCTTTACTGTATTTTTTGGGTTATAAAAAGGGTATTTTTTTTAAATTAAACCCCCTAAAAAAAACTTTTTGGTTTAGTTCAATTTGTTTCTTGTAAAAAGTTTAAAAAATGTTTTTGTCGTTTAACGGATACCATACGGTGGTTATAAAAATCAACAGTGGCAAATATCCTGGGGTGTAAACCCGGTTTAACAACTCGGCGGGTCTGCTGCCCGGTGTGGAGCCGAGACGAAGGGGCCGGAGGTTCCCACCGCCCTTTTCAAATTGGCAGACATGGACCGGCGGGGCGTGGGTTCCAGGGTGCAAAAATCCTGGTCCATGGTCCTTCAAGTTTAGAATATCGTGGTGGTTAAGGGGTGGACCGGCATAACTCGTCTTTGCCCGGAGGACAGGGTAAGCATTTCCCCATTTAAAAAGACCCAATGTGGCGTTGAAGCCACCTGGTGGTTTTCTGACAAAAATAAAGGTCAACCAGTCAATAAAATGACTGTTGTTTTCCAATTTTGATAACATATCTTCATCAAATTATATTATATGATGATTGTTTTTTTGATGTGACTCAACTCATTGGAAAATATTTTTTCGTCCCAAAACTTGTCGTCCTGGTAAAGTATCGCTTTTTGAGAAATTTGTTTTTAAAATTTGAAGCCAATAAATAAAATCTTAACGTATGAAAGTTTTTTTACAAACATTTTTAAACTTAAGAATTAGACATGTTTTTGTGTTTTTAATACGTTCTTTAAAATAATCCGACCTTTTCGGATCGTAGTCCTAATATAAAAAAAAAAGGTCGGTTCCTATCACACAAAAATTTTAAAACAGTGTTTGGTTGTATTGGGATATTCATTTAAAACGATTATTTCAAGTTCCAATTTTTATTTATATAGATTTTTTCTTATTTAATTAGGCATATTTTATTTTTTACCAAAACGTTATAAATCCGCCTGTTATGGGAAGATGCTGAGGATTAACAAATTCTCCCAATGGGGGATATAATTGAAATTCGTCGGTTTTGCTGCCAAAGTCTTTTTTAAAATTTTGGGCTAATTGTGAAAAAAATATGTTAACCCATATTTCTTCTTGGTTTTATAAAGCCAATTTTTATGCCTCATTATAAACCATCAGTTAATATGGTCTTTTTTTAAAAAAAAAAAACTGGAAAAAAAATATAAATCATAAAAACATTCAAAATGCCAAATTTAGTTAATTAATTTTGTTACTAAAAATATATGGATTTGTTTTTAGTAACAAGTCAGTATTTTTTATAAACGCGTTTAATACCGTATACATTGAAAATCTTATTTAAAAACGTATTAAATTTTTTATTTTTTTCGAATTTTTATTTTTTTCTTCTGGGAAAGTGTTAACATAATCCCAAAAAACGCAAGCAAAAGCTTTGGGCACGTTGTTCCCAGTCTGAATGGACGCTAGATTAAGACCCTTCTTGCCCGGGTTCCCTATGTTTATAATTTCCGGTTTTATTCCCTTACCCCAAAATGCCATTTTTCATGTTTAAGTTTAACAAAGTTTTTACCAAAATAAACGGAAATTTTCTTTCCATTATCACATAGTCCATATTCCTGACTTTAAGAACTACTGATGGTTGAAAAAACAAGCAGACTTTAAATCTTGTTTTAATATTTTTAGGTAAAATGAATACATTATAAAAGGAACTTACCCTGTTTAAAGAACTTACATTTATTAATAATACATTATCAAAAGGAACATACTTTAAATATAAGTTAAAATTTTAAATACCTACGATATTTATGCTGTCAAGAGTTTATGTTGATCACCTAAAAATTTTTTAATTACGTTTTATATGGCCAATTCTTGTTTATTTTCCCCAAAAACAGTAAAAAAAAATATTTATTTCTGCACATTTCTTTGAACGTTTATGTGTTTCTTTTATACCCTGATCTTTTATTTGATTTTAAAAACAACTGAGTCTTATATTTTTTTTATATTTACCAATTTCGGGTTTAATATGTTTTGTAATTTTTATAATAATTATAGTGTTTCTGTTAAATTAAAAGTAATTAAATGATTTTCAAATTTTGTTTGATAATTTTCCTCCTTTAAATAAATTTTAAACATTTTTGGGTTCAACAATTTTGTTCTTTATTTCGTTAAAACTTTCCGCAGTTACAAACTTTATCCAAAGGTCAAAGTAATTTTCGAATAAATGGGAAAAGATCAACAAACAAGGAACAGATTGCGTCAAACGGCTTAATTTAACAGGCCGTTGTTCGTAAAGAATATGGGGCAAAATTGTATTATCCGGTTTTTATTCTCTGTATTATATTTTATTGAATGTCCTTTAATAAAGTTAATATATATAATCAAAGTGTATATTAAGATGTTTATAAAATTTGTTTTCATTATATTAATGTTAAATAAAAAGTAGACGGTTACAACATTAAAAAATATCCTATAATTATAGGTTATAAAATCTAAAAAGTTACGCCGCCAGAGATCAAAACAGTAAAAAATGCCGATTTTCTTTCTTGATACAAAACGTTCTTTTAAAAAAAACTTATAATTGTAAAAGATTAATAGATTTAATAACAAAATATATATTGGCTTTATAAAATTGATTTTAAAAAGTTATATCAAATTAAATTATTTTGTTTTTTCATTAAATGTTTTTGCATTAAA
This sequence comes from Lamproptera curius, assembly GCA_029286875.1. NCBI lineage: Eukaryota > Metazoa > Arthropoda > Insecta > Lepidoptera > Papilionidae > Lamproptera > Lamproptera curius. The sequence goes on from JAGSMT010000516.1 coordinate 102,390, forward strand.
GATTTTTTACCGAAGCTTAAACCAAATTTGCTGACAAAAAGTAGGTTTTATTAGGGATATTACGGTAATTTTTGTCTTATCTACGGTTTTTTTCCGTTAACAAATTTAATATGAGCTCAGACAATTATTTTCTTTCCCAAATATTAATAAAATCTTTTATTTTTTAAACGTTTATAAACTAAAAAAATATAATTAAAAGGTAAAAATTATTTGTTAAACATTAAAAAGAATAATATATACTCTAAATCTTCCTTCTTTATTACTAAAATCTCTTAAAGGGTGTTTACCGTTTAAATATTTTATTAAGTCAATTTCTTGTTAAAAACAATCTCGTTTTTTTCTTCAAAGAAAAACATTAATGATCTTTTTTTATCTCTTTGGTTTTAGCCTTGCCTAATAATTTATATTTGTTCCAAAACAACAACAGACCACAGTATAAAAACAAAATAAATGTCATATTTGAGTTGAAACTGTTTTAAAAAAATTTTTTCCTTAATTTTTTTTTATTTCAAATTTCCTTTCCTCTATTTAAATAAAATATTTTAACAATAACATTTTAATTTTTTATATTAATAAAACTTTAACTTTTTTGCCAATAAACAATCCGAAAATTTGGTTACAGTTTCTCCTGGATGAGCAACTTTGCTATTCCGTCCCCGGTTTGTTCCGTTTAGGAAAAACGATGGAATTGACCGTAATTAATAGAACATACTAAACTTAATTGATGTTTCGAGTTCAGGTTTTACGAGGATGATTTCAACTAGGATTTCAAATTTTTAAGAATCGTCGGTATTAACCCCATTTTTACTTAAACCACATTCCCCGAAACTTATTTTGTTCAAAGCTGTAATGTGAAATGGTGAAAATTGAAAATTAACTTTACCGGAGGACGTGGGAAAAATTTCGGTCCTTTGGTGAATGAATGGGGTTCCTCTCTTTTCAAACAGGGTTTGGTTATAATGAAAATGAAAAGGATACAAATTATTTTTATATAAACCGTAAATTACCTTCATGGTAAAGTTTGAGAATTTATCATTCTTTTGTCATTTTTCACAAAGCCATAGTCTAAAAAGTTTTTTTTTTTTTAAATAAAAAATTTTTGTAGTTAGTAAAAGGGAATTTATAGGGGATTTATAAAGATAAAAATAAATTTTGCCTTATATTTTTGCTAATTTTTGTATTACTGTTTTGTAGTAATGAAAGTCAATTAAAAAATACTTTGTTTAAAAGATTTTTCTGTTCCCAATTATTTAGAACTTTTTGGGGTTTTCAAAATTTTTTTAAAGTTTTTTATATCTCGACATCGTATAAAAAAAACCCTTCTTTTTTTTATTACAATCTTTGGCCGGAGACCAAATGGTTACAAACCTAAACTATACACTCATCATAATCATCATCAACCTGGAAGGTCCACGCGGCAGCCTCCCTAATACCACACCCTTAGGGGTTTTTGGACCGTATCCCAGCTTCCAATGCGGGTTGGAGGGGACACTTTTACATGCCCATCCGACGCATGGATCTTTACCGAACAAGTGATCGGGCCCAAACCCCTAACCAAAGGAAACAACAATGAAATTTTTGGTCCCGCAGGTTCGGGAACCCCACCCTCCGGTTTCTGCACGCCCCCACTAGGCTACAGGCGTTCATTAGAATAATATGGATAAAATTAAAAATATTTGGATATTTAATATAAAAGTAACAACTTTATTCGGGTAGTATAAATAAATATAAGTTACCAAAAAAACTTGTAAAAATGTACTAGCTTTTAAAACGAAAAAATAAATGTTTCGGGTCGCCGCCACAAAACCGTGTCAATACAAAAGTTTGATGTTTTACGACAACTTAATATTTACACAACATCGTTTATTAATGAAACTTTATCTTATGCCTTGAAAATGTTTTTATATCTATTAAAAATAATTGAACAAACAAAATTTTGGTAGTCTTAAAATAACAGTTTTAAAACTAATTAAAAGTTTATTTTGTCGTCCTAATTTCTATCCTCCCAGAGCATATAATGTGTTAAAACAAATAATTCACAAGTTTTTTATAATAAAACGTTCAATAATAAATTTAATTAAAATTTACCAAAATAAATCCCACTAGAATAAGTGGCCCAAAAGGGTTTGAGGTTATTCTGTGTTGACAGATCCACATTTAATATATATTTCACGTCGGACAACCAAATAATATGAGGTCTAATTTTGTTTTATTCTTCCCAATACTTTAGTAGGCATGAAGGTACCCTCATTTTTTGGTTTTGTTCTCAGTTTTGATTTTAACATTAACTAACAGAGAAGAATGGGGTGCAAAAAGAAAACTTTTAAAGTGCTTTCTTTATTTTTGCTTTTGATTTATATTTTAAAGTAAAAAATTTAAATTACTTTTAATTTACTATTGTAAGTATTGGTTAAATACAATGTTATATTCAATTCAAACTTTTATACACCTGTTCCCTTCCTCTATAAAATAATAACCTCCATTAAGTCTGCTGTCAAATCCTTTGACCTACAATTAAACAATTAAATGATGGGCTTTTACATTTAAAGACTTTCATCTTTGTATGCCCCTACAAACAACAAATAAAGGGTGTTTAAAATTTTTGATTTAATTAATATTCGGTCGTTAAGGAATCCCAATGAAAACTTGAGCAAAAGGTTTTGGGCAGAAGGAAAAGATGGGTTTTTTGATTTGAAAGTTCATTTTTAGAAAAAAATGACCGGCCTAACCAATTATAATGTTCTTTGGTGATCATAAGACCAAATTTGAAATATGGAAAGAAAAACCAAACTAAAAGTAACCACTGTTTCTGGCCAGTTTTTAAATCCTAAGACAGACAATCATAAATCTGCAGGGCCACTTAAAAATGTCGGTCCCTTGATGGATTTATTTAACATTCGGACGTTCAAAAAACTTCTTCATGATGATCTAGATGAATTTACACTGAAATATCCATTGTCTATTGCTGCCAAGTCCGGTACTGATAAGAATCAACAGGCTACTAAATCACCAGTTCCTGCTCCAAATGCTAATGCTAGTCCGACTAGGCGTCATCAATTGCCAGTAACTACCCACGAGAATGAGAGTAAGAGGTCTAAACGCCAACCAATAAAGAAGTAGTGCTAAGTGTTTACTTATTTCTCTTTTTTCTTCTTTCTTTCGTCATAGAACTGGTGAATCGTCTCTCAAAGCCGTTTTATTGCTATCACTTAAATTGCTGCGTAACCTCAATTAAATTATCTTAGTTTATTTCGGCTTTGTTGCAATATCCAATTGTACTGCATGCTCCCATAGTTTTTTTTAAAACAGTCTGTATTTAAAACAGTCACTGCTATCATCAGGTATTTATACTAAACTTGTTCAACTAAATTTGTTCTTTATGATGGGCATAATTTAACATTGTGCTTTATAAGTTTGCCTTTAATTTTAAATTTTCAAATAACAAAATTCATTATTCATAACTTTACATTTTGTTTATATTTAAAACTGTCATTGCTAATATCAGGTACATATACAATCTATATATCTTAATAATAATGTTAGACATAATTTAATCTTATGCTTTAAAAGAATGTCTTAAATTGTTAATTATGAAATAATAGCATAACTCTTTATCATTGTTCTTGTTTACATAATCCACTTGACACATCTGTTATTGAGTTAGATAGGCAATGATGTGCATAGCATACAGCCTTGTTATTTTTGTTGTAATTTTTTTTTCTCCTTTACAATTTAATTTCTCAATTGTTGTAACATAGTAAATATATAGAGACAGAAAGTTTATTTATTATTTGTTTTGTGGTAAATTGTAATTTAACAGGAAGTACGATCTTATTAATAATAGTTTACACTAAACCTGTACTACATTCTTGTAATTTTGTTACTTATGACTTTTGATTTTCTTTTTATTTTTTACAAACTATACTTATATTCTTTCTTTATTCTCTATATTTTCGTTTTAATCATTTGGTTTTTATATGTTATAAGGACAGTTTGAAGTCGCTATTTGTTGTAAGTAGGTAAAAAACTTTTTTAAGTAGAATTTTTTTTTCTTCTTTATTTAGAAATAGTTCATAGTATTATTTAATTTTGGTTTTTGTAAACAGTCAATAGGGGGATGGTTGGCGTGTGATTATATTTTTATTAGGTTTAAGTTATAAATTTGCATATATTATATAGATTTATATATATATGTACATTTATTATTAAGATAGGTATGAGTAATACTGATTATTCAGATTATGAGTCCGACATTTCTTTTTACTCTTGTAATGACTCCTTCCAGGATAATACTCCTATGCTCCAAGAACAACTTAAAGACATCTTTTTGACCAACGATACTTTTAACATTTGCCATATAAATGCCCAAAGCATACCCAGTCATTTCTCGGAATTAGAGTCGACTTTCTCATTACTGAACTTACACGCCTTATTAATATCCGAGAGTTGGCTTAATCCATCTTTGAACTCAACTTTTTTTCCCTTACAAGGTTATGTGTTGATCCGAAATGACCGATCAGGGACGAGAGGAGGTGGTGTTGCTATTTATTTACACAATACTGTTAAATATAAATTAATTTTAGCATCCCCATCTCAATACTCTGCCTCGGCTGAATTTCTTTCTGTAGAAGTGAATGTTAAAAGCGCAAGAATATTTCTCGGGGTAGTGTATTGTCCTCCCTCCTTAGATTACTTCACCTAATTAGAGGAGGCTCTCGAGATTGTTTGTTCAGGATATCTTCACTGCATGATTATGGGTGATCTGAACACGGATCTTTTAAAAAAATCTCCACGTTCACTTAATTTTTAAACGATAATTGAATCTGTAAACCTTAACATTTTACCTCTAGAGGCTACCCATCATAACACTGACACTGATGATTCTCTTATTGATCTTAATATTGCCAATTCTCTTGAACATGTGGTGTCGCATGGCCAACTTTCCGCCCCTGGTTTCTCTAGACATGACCTTCTCTTTGCGTCATATTAACTTAAGAGTCCAAAACCATCCCCTTTTTTTGCTTTTTTTCGCAATTTCAAAAGAATTTGTGACGAAAATCTTTAATCGTGATGCCTCTAGTTATGAATTTTACAACCTAGTCCTAGCTTCTACGGTTAATAAAAAGGTGAGCATATTTAATAACATGGTGCTAAAACTCTATGACACCCATGCTCCCGTCAATAAAGTGAAACTTAAAAGACCTCCAGCACCTTGGATGAAGTGCATAAAGCAATAGCTAGACGTAATCGCACCTTTACACAATTTAAAAGTCACCGTACCGAAGAAAATTGGTCAATTTTTAAGTATGAAAGAAACAGATGCAATCAGATGGGACGAACCGCAAAACGCCGATTTATCCATATCAATGTCAGTTGCTCTTCATCAGCAGATGTGTGGAAATTCCTTAACTCTTGGGATGTTGGAAACCAACCAAGTACGCATATCAGCTCTGTTATTTTTCCAGAAGATTTGAACCTTCATTTTGTTTCTACTTCTGTTTTGAACAAAGCTATCCGTATTAAAACGATAACTTATTCGGATTCCTTACAGCTCCCACACATTTCAGCATTTGAAATTTTTCCTGTTAGTGAGGATGAGGTTAAAAAAGCTCTTCTGGTAATCAAATAAAACGCTACTGGCTGCGACAATATAAGCAGGGTTATAATCTCTAAATTATTGGACCAATTTTTGCCTGCAGTGACACATATCATTAACTTTTCTCTTGACTTAGGTGATTATCCTTCACTTTGGAAAAAAGCTTTTGTACGACCCTTTCCTAAAATATAAAATCCTTCACTTCCTACCCACTTTCGTCCTATTTCCATTTTGCCTTTCCTTTCAAAAGTTTTAGGAGATTGTGTTCATAAGCAAGTCTCCACTTTTATCTATAAAAATAACTTACTGAGTTCTTATCAGTCTGGTTTTCGTCCTGGACATAGCACCACAACAGCAATAATAAAAATCACTGACGATATTAGATTGGGTATGGATGAAAAGAAGGTGACGCTGTTGGTGCTCGTCGACTTCTCAAATGCTTTCAACACAGTTGATCATGACATTCTCCTTTCCATCTTAGCCCACTTAAGATTTTCGCCAGCAGCCTTGATTTGGTTTTCCTCGTATCTTCGCGGACGCCAGCAATCTGTTCACGCCGGGCAAGAGTACTCGCAATGGACCAATTTAGAATCTGGCGTACCGCAAGGCGGAATTCTTTTCCTTTGCTTTTTTCTATTTTTATTAATTCCATTACTTCCTGTATTAATTGCTCGTATCATCTTTATGCAGATGATTTACAACTTTACGTACAAACGGACATTGTTGGCCTCCACAACGCAGTTGATAGAATTAACTCTAATCTTCAGGCAATCCATACTTGGTCTATGCGATATGGAGTAACAGTTAATCCGAACAAATGTCAAGCCATGTTAGTTGGGAGCTCTCGACTTTTGACAAAAGTTGACTTTGATCAATTACCAAAGGTCATTTATGACAATAAAATTACAAAACATATATTTTTAGTTAAAATGCTTTTTAATTTGATGCCCTATACAAACAGAAATATCTGCATTTTTACAGCGTACTTTAGCTACGTGCTTGAATAATATTTTAACAATAAGAATGACCAAAATTGGACCGCTAGGAGCAGATCGATGACGTTTTATATGAAGAAACATTCTCCGAATTATATATCCCCTTGTTAAGGAAAGTGAAGGAAAAACAACAGTTTTAATACGTTTAATATCTTAATCTAGAAATGTATCAATTACGTATAAAAATTAAAAAAAAAAAACTAAAAATATCGCTAGAAACACTGAATAAATTATATGTTGTATTGTGATAGAATTATTATAAAAATAAAAGTAGCTTTGTACACCATATCAATTTAATAAATATCATGGTCTTCAAGAATAACTCACAGTTAACATTTTGAGACATAATTTAATATGTATTTAAAAATTAAAATGGTTCATTTGTTTAACACAATATAACTCATTTTGCAATTCGATTATTATTATTATTTTTACCAACAACCTACTCATATTTAGAGTTAGTTATTACAAAAAAGTACCTCATAGTAAATAAACCACCAACCACGTACCAGTTATACTTATAGCTTTCAATAAACCGTGAGAGACCATTAACATCATCATTAAGGCAAAGTTTTAATGATTCAACTAAGCTGATACAACAGCTTTATTTCTAACTACCAACGAGCTATGTAACTATCAAAGTTCACGTACAATATACTACTTTCTATAGATTTATTGTGTACTACAAATATTTATTAATGTACAATTAAAGTCAATGGTTCATAAACTACATTTAACATTTTTTCGGCTCAAAAACTCGTCATTTAAACAAATGAAATTTTACCATAAAAAATATATATTTTCAAAGAAATACAAATTATTTTTTATTATCTCAAGATTATTTTATAGATATTTTAATAACTAGCTGACCCGGCGAACTTTGTTCCGCCTTAATGTCACTAAATAAGCAGGTTTTTTTATTGGAAAAAATACAAAAATAAATTAAATAACTACATTAATCATTCATTATTATTTCTGTATTTTAGTACATAGATTGCTCTTCACTTAAGTACCTTGTGATACACGACATTTTTTGTTTTATTATCAGGCGCAAAAACAAACAACGCAGATGGTCTTCCGACCCGTGAACATGCCACGTATAATTGACCATGGGAAAAACATGAATGTTCTAGATTTAAACCACAAACTTTTAAGGATTGGCCTTGTGATTTGTTGATGGTCATGGCAAATGCAAGACGTATCGGAAATTGAAGTCTTTTAAATTCAAACGGCATATCGGTTGGGATCATCGGGATCCTCGGAATGAGAACTTCCTCACCTTTGAATTTTCCTATCATTATCGTAGCGTAAATTACATTGTTCATCAATTTACTAACCACCAAACGCGTACCGTTGCACAGTTTTGGTTGGTTTATGTTTCGAAGCATGATTATTACGGAGCCAACCTTTAGGCGTAAATTGTGCGGTGGTAAGCCAGGCACGTCCAAAGAGTTTAAAAATTCAATTGGATAGTTGGTGGCTTCATCTTCAATTGTGACGCAGTCAACAGATTTGAATGAATGCATTCTAATGATCTTATTTTGAATCATGTAGTTCAGGTCATCTACATCTTTATTCTTAGCCCTAAAATTGCTCGCTCACCCTACCATTCATTATTTTGTAGTTAGAAATAATATTTGGAAATACATTGTTAATATTTTCGTCTTTTGATGAGACAAAATTAAGAAATTATTTGGAAATGATATTAATCCGCTCGATTCATCGGCAGGTACTTGACCATTACCGATAGTCAGCAATTGCACCGAGAAATCTTCAGCAGATGTATCATTAACAATGTAACTCTCATGTTTGTTGTCAGCTGCAGTTTCTTCATAGCGCCTAGATTTGACGATTTGAGGCAAGCGTTTATTTCATCGGCAGCCGTAGATCTTGGAATTATGGCAGTATTTGGCGGAAATCGCCAGACAGTAAAATCATTGCTCCTCCAAAACATCTCGAGTCATTGCGTAAATCTTTTTAATGTTCGGTTAAGTGCGCTTCTAATGCACGTTTATGCGCCATTGTGCATTGTCCCAGCTGATGATTTTCGATGCCGCTAAAACTTTGGCCATTGCTGAGTGTTTTGCAATATTACAGTTGGTTCTTCAAGGTTGTTGGTTCTGCGAAGGTGTTTAGCACGTTGCGAGCATTCGAAGCCGTGTAATATACTCATTGACCATTCTCCAGATGCCCGCTAAATGTATAACAGTAGGATGACGTTCGTGAATGGTAAATGCGAATATACGCCAAATCGCTTCATTACAGTTCAATAACGACCAACTTGATAGCGTGAAATTTCATCGTTGGTATTCGAGGATTGCAATCCAAAACCGCCATATCAGTGCCTTTTGTGACATATTTGCAAATATATTTATGGACTTCACTGAATTGCGTATTTTACGTTGCAATGTGTCTTGGAATGTTTTAGAAATAAGTGGCAGAATATGGAACAATCCAACTGTTGTCGACAACGAAATCCATTCTTTTCACTTTCGTTGTGACAGTTCGACTTGTGATCGACGCCGATACAGCGGATACCCATCGTTGCTAGTGACAGTCTCCGCCGTTAATTTCGTGGATATCGTTAAGAGCACTTCCCATCGACTATGCAAGGTGATTGGGGATTGGTGGCACCATACGGTCCATGAATCATATTAGTAGTAACAACATCATGTAGGTCTGGATCGACTTCATGATCAGGAATCTCGGACATATGATATCATCTATTTGGTCGGTGAATTCTTTCCACTAACCAAATAAGATGTGCGTGCGGCAGGCCTCGCTTTTGCCATTCGATTGAATACATCCAGCATCGAGTATCTCCAAAGACGCGTTGTTTAACAATAAAGTTCTATCAGGGACCGAATTTTTTGCCTGAATATACGTGCTGTGATGTCGTGTCTATCATTTGATGTTTGTCCGGGAAGCAGCAATTGAGTAATTTCTATCCATTTTGGATTACAGGTAAAGTAATAAAGAGATCTGCCGGCCGTACGACGAACATAAGTCATTGCATCTTGTGCATATTCATGCATATGCGGGCTACCAATGTACGTCGCCGGCAGAATAGTTAATCGACCAATATTAGCTGCATTTCCTTCAGTACTAACCATCAGTAAATGGATGTACTCCTCAGAACGCAGTTTGGCTTGGTTCAACTCAATAAATGTTAAACGTTCCGTTTCTTTTTACATAATGAACGCAATACTGCTGAAACAATCGACGAAACTGCAGCAAATAGTTGTCAGATTTTGACGAATCATCAAACGATATGCAATAATTATTGAGCTAACTTTCTTTGTGTTTCTGCACCTGAAATTAAAAAATTTGTTAATTAACCATTTCAAAGGCAAATAATACAGAATTAACTATTATTAAGATACTGATATTTTACCATTCAATGGATTTATCATTTAATTTAAAATAATATCCATCTTCTTCCCCAAAACATCAGTAGGTATTGCAATGCGTCATATGATGATGAGTTTCAGATATTTGTTTGCTTGCCCAGTATCGCGACAATGTAAGACAATATCCCGTTTTTCTAATTGTTCACCAACAATCAGGATGGCAATTTGTTCACTATTGGAGCATTAAATGTGCGTTCATGTGTTCCAGATAGTCGTTTATCTGCTTGATGACAACTTTATAGTCATCATTAGTATGCGCTCTAAAGCACTTTTAAACAACCGAAACGCATGATGTTCATGAAGCAGACACTGCAAGTCTTGAAAGAATTGTCGCTTCATTCCTGCATTGATCCCTTTGGCGTCGATCAAGTTGTTCTTCCATGTTGCCCAGAAATATATTTGTAAAAATTTATTCTGTGTATCCTTCGAAAGGTAGTAATGATCCAATTCGATGGTGAATCTGTCCTTGTATCTACAAAAAAACCAGACAGTATTAACTGGGTTATAAAACACTTTTTCGGGAAAGTAGAGTTCAGTATTAGCAAATATATACATACCAATAGATAAAGTAAACTATTCTTTATTTACATTCTATGTAGGTCAAAAATATATACTTAAATATCGGATTAAATCCTCCTTTTCGATAATGTCTGCCCCAAATGACGTCATTTGAAAACAACTATTGTATTTTCGAGTATTTGATGAAAGTGGCTGATTTTGTTTTCGCCACAAAGCAATGAATACAATGGCTCAGTGGCGGAGTCAACACAGGCAATTTCACTTTACCATTAAGGCAGCATAATCCAGGCGTTTCTCCGGAAACTTTAATACCACAATACTGCAAACAACGTCCATTTGCCCAATGCAAACGCTGGATGCAAGCTGTAATCATTGCTGCAATCGTATCGAAACGCTGCTCGATTCAAATCACTAAATATCTGTTCTGCATCGCAAATTATTATTTGTTGACTTCTGTTGTTCGCTCGAAGATTCTGGCATTGCCAACCGAGCTGTTTCACGGGCTGCTTCACTTTGCTCTCGTGATTGAGAAGCACGAGTCGAGCCATACTATCGCGGCGCTGTTCACGTGCAATTCTTGTTCTTCTTCAGTCCTTTTAGTATTTGTATTCTTCTTTATTACGGCTTTGTCGGAAAGATTCAATCGTCTTGGTCGCGGCATTATTAATTAAACTTCACTTCACTTCAATCCACTTGTTAATTATTTATTTAATTAGAAATAGTTTTAATATCGATTTCATAAATATCAAATTGTCGTCCATACGTCATTACAAGCTGCATTTGCGTTTTGTTCTTTTCAAGTTTGATTCTTTTTGTTATACCACGTTTTATAGTAACTGACGTATCATGTCAAGTCACCGGAACGCTGTCGAACGGATAAAAGTATCCTATGTCCGTCTCCTGGCTCTAAGCTACCCCTGACAATTTTAATAAATCTGTTCTGTGTTCTTGAGTTATAAGTGGTGTAATCATACAACTTTTCTTTTATATATAAGATAAACTGTAACTGCTGCTTTGCAAGAGAAAAAAAATAGCGTGTAATAACATCAAAATAAGTATGTGAATAGAAAATTTCCGTGTACAGTTTTGTTTTTTTTATTTTATAAACGTTTTGTTTAAATGAAATCCCAAATAATCTGAAACGTGTTAATAACGTGTGTTATTAAAAGCAAAAATTTATTATTCTTGAATAAAGTTGTATTAGGGGCAAAAGGTAAAACGGGAATGTTTGAAAATTATAACAAGAATTTAATGCGTGAACATCTCCAGTTATAAAGAAACTATGACTGTTTTACTGCTGTATTCTATTTACCACAGAGCGGCTTCGGATATACTAAATGTAGCCCCATAGGTTTCTACCCATAGATTAACTCTAGCTCTTTATAAAGCTGTAAAAAGCGCATTGCTAAATTAAGTTGAAAGTTTGAAAAAAATGCTAAAACCTGGTTTGAGCTAGGATAATTTGGGCCGATCACCCAAGTATCTGAAAAGTAGTCCATGCGGCGGATGGGTATGTAGCAAGTCGGTCCTGTGCCTGACCTCACCTGTTCATGTCAGTCTTCCGTCACATCGGACAATGAGACTATAAAGAAAGAGGGAGTTCATCTGTAGTTGCGCGTACACTTGTGCATTTCCTGTTCAGTTCTGATCTCCAATATAGATCGACCGCCTAAGTCAATATCGACTTGGAGGTCATTATTTTTTAATCATTGTTAAAATTATTAAACCAAACTACTCTGCTATGAATCAAATCAAACTTTCTTAGATACTCAGCTAAAACGGTTTGCATTAATATATAAATTACAGGAATTATTTATCTGTCGTAACGTTATTGTTGCTCAGTTTCCTTGAAACAACAAACTTCCGGTCTCAAGACGCGTTTGTGTAGAGATTATTGATTGAGTTTGTTGTTATTTAATTAATGTTAAGACATTATTTAATAATGATAATAATAATTTATTATTGTTAAATTTTATCAACAACAGTCAGAGAAAATATTAGTAAAACAAAATAAGTTAATTGTTTTAGCAAAACAAAAATACTATCTTTTTAATTTAGATACTATAAAAACATCTATAATCATCAAAACCTTAATAAACAGGAGTATAAAAGGACTTAAATATACTCTTTTATTTTATTTAATAAAAATACTCCTTAATAATAGACTCTAATCAAATAGACAAGATTTATATTCTTAGATAGGGTATCCCAATAGGGTCCGAGTGTGTTTGACTAAACTAATCGGCTTCTAATAAAACATAACAGAGTCAACGACCTGGCAGTCAATTAGCGTCAAATGCAATTGAAATCCACAAAGGCTATATAAAAGCTTAACTTAATCCTATAGGTTATCGTAATTGAATACAATATCCTTTAAATTAGCATTAAAACCAGCCTCGTTTCATTGATTTTGTAAAAGTTACAGAAATGCCTTTGTTCCAGGATTATATAGTTTGTAATAGTAAAAGAATATTTAAAATCGGTTTAGTAGTTTTGGATTTTTAAACCATCAAACAAAAAAAAAAATTCTATTAGTAATAATCACTACGTAGTATAAAACAAAAGTCGCTTTCTTTGATCCTATATCCCTATGTATGCTTAAATCTTTAAAACTACGCAACGGATTTTGATGCCGGTTTTTAACATAGATTTACTAAACTAGTCATTTTGACTGGTTTAGTGTAAGTTTACATGAAAAAGCTGGTATGTCTAGTTATAGATAGAGTGATAGAAGAGGAAGGCTATATATAATTCATGCATAATATTGTAGGGAAACGCTGATAAATTTATATATTTGCCATTGATTTTACAGATATCAGTATTACACCCAAGACGAAGGGCGGGTAGCTAGTTTTAAAAAATTACAATAATTATAATTGTACCTTCAGAAAGTTTTAAACAAATATAGCTCAGCTCACTTTAACTAACAAATTCACAGCACAACTGTAGATTAAACATCCTTAACTAATTAAGAATAAATTCACATAACATAATCATATTTCAGTTTAGCTCCTTAAATAAATAAAATAATAAAGCTGTCAAAGAACCAAGACACAAATTAAGGTTTTTCTTTACAACATTCATAAGATTTTGTGTTTTTAATTATTTTATTTATGAGAATACGATATATTGAATGAACATCCTGGAACGGACCACGTTTATGTGCATTCAAATGTACTAGTTATATTATATTTTAATATTAGACGTTTATAATACTTTCCAAAGGTCACGGTCACGGGAAAAACCGTAGTAAAGACAAGTGTCATCGGATGATATCTTCTTTTTACTTGATTTTAAACAAACAAACCTGCATAATATAAATATTTGATCATACAGGATTTTCGTGGTGCTATAACGAAATTTTGAAGTTTTGATGACAATTTTAATAAAAATAGATTGAATACAGCACTTTACAGTTACTTTAAAAAATAAATATGGACTTTTACTTATTCATTTTCTTGCGCTAATGTATCTTCATCTTTTCTATTATTGACGATAGCTTATTTTATTTAAAGGCCCAGAGTGTTTTTAGGTAGGCAAAAATCATAAATCACATAGTATAAACATTGTCACTTTCCTGTCCCTATTTCTATATGTATGGTTAAATCTTTAACAGTATGCAAGAGATTTTGATGCGTTTTTAAAAATAGATAGAGTGATTAAAGAGGAAGGGTTATATGTATTATTCATAGACAATATTGTAGAGAAACGCTGATAAATTAATTTACGTTTTCATACATTTTACAGATATCAGTATTGCACCCGTGCGGAGACGGGGCGGGTCGCTAGTTATGAATAACAAAAGCAAGCAGATTTGTTACTTCCGTTATTAAATGATATAAACTAAGTACAGAAAACTACTTTTTACCATTATTGTTTTCAATAATGTATAAATTTAGAAATATACGAAATTTTTTATGCATTTTTAAATAATAACATGGTTAACTACGTAGACTTAGACTTTTTTGATGTTTACCCAAATGTTTTACTCACTCAATCACAATCCAGACTAGGCAATAGTATAGCTTGCTAAACGCTCTATCTTCATTCCCATTTCAATCCTTAACTCGCTCGGAAATTGCACCACTTTACTATTTCCGCGGTAAAGTTAGAGCTGTTTCAAATAAATCGCGTGTATTAGAATAATTCATCTAATGTAATATTACAAAGTTATAAAAACTAATAGAAAACACAAACAACAATGTTCATAAATCATATAGATATAAAATGTCGAAATTCGGACTACTGAAACATCTTATTGAATTATTTTACAAGAAAATTTTAATATTAAGTTTTTACTAGAAAAATCTTGAAATATACTAATACGACTATTTCGCTTTTCCTCAGACACTAATCCTTCGATTTTATCTTTTGAAAAACTTGTTTCATTTAAAACTCTCCTTGTGTACAGAAAGAAAATTTCTTCTTGAGAAAACTTTGTGTTTTCAAAACTTGGCATTAACAGCCAACAATTCTGATCGTTACTATATAACAGGCTTTTATGAAAGTCTCAGGGTTACTGACATGATTCGCTGGACTTTTATGTGCAAAATGTAGTTTAATGTATCATAAAGTATGTTATAGTTTGTCCAGATAACACGAAACGTTTGTAAATGTTACCTAACAACTAATGGAAAATAGAAATGATCATATTGTTGTTTAGCACTTTAATCTTTCATCGTAAGGGTACTGAAATTAATTTGTCACTTATATTTTACTTGAAAAATTTGCAGACAACTTTACTATAGTCGACCCATGGTCACAGTAAAACGATTGACCGCTCATTGCGAATTTATGAAGCAGGAACTAATCACACTGGCCAGTGTGGCGTGTTGTATCTGGTGTGAAATATATTTTGCTTCCAAAGTTTCCTAACCTCTCTCCGGTCATGTCAGTTATCTGTCCATCGGACCATGAGAGTGAAGGAAGAGGTGCACCTGAGTTTGCGCGTACACTTGTGCACTATAATCCTCCTGCGCAGTTGGCTGATCTCTAATATAGATCAGTCGCCGTAGTTAGAATCAACTATGACTTCATTATGCCTCGAGACTTGTATCTACCCAGGTTATGATGGGCTCGGTCCATATACTGATATCGGAATGTACTGAGTATATTTTAAATGAATCCATTGACCAAAAGCCATAGACTGCTTTCGGTCAATGGAGTAGAATAGTAAGTTGGAAAGTATTCGTTCTCAACAACTAGAGATGGGCTTTAAAACACAATAGATTTTTGAAATATTCATCTGAAGCATGAATTATTATGATTTGATAATTATGTTTTTTATTTTATAGGTATGTGCTGACTCGCATATAAATTACTTTTAGTATTTTTATTTCACAAAACCTAAAAATGCTTATTATATATTTTATTTGCTTGCACTACAAACAGTAACATACAAGTAATCACTGGTAACAACGTCGAACTCTAAATTTTGTTATTATTTATATAACATATAATTTTAATTATGAGTTCCCATGAGTAAACTTATTTGTGCGAACAGAGTAATTTGCATTAATAAGCTAATGGTAACCTGTATAAATATTTTGTTTGACTTGTTTTGGTACTTATGCTGGGAGCTATTGACACACCTGCCTGAAGTCTACGCAAGCAAAATTTGCTTGTATTCTCCTTATTTTGAACTTGATATTGTATAAATAAATAAAAAAAAGCATTTTACTCACATACTTAATTAAATACCGTCTTTTTTAGAATGATTTGTGCTGAACCTGAACTGTTGTGAAGAAAAACAATCAAGTCATTTTTTCTCGCTTTAAATACAAAATTATGTTATCGTGTATGACATATTCCTTGGCTACAATAAACTCCTATTTATTTGAACTTAAAATCATTTTCGAAAGATCTTTAAAACACGTTTTAGTTTGGGGAAGTCGTAAAAAACATTAATGATGAAACACCGAAAGTGTGCAAAGTTTTAAGGCACAGTTTAAAAAAAAGTGAAGAAAGAAAAACTATTTTTTGCCCCGTTTATACTTCTAGGTATAAATAACTTGTTTTATATCCTAAAGGAAAGTATGAAAAGTAAGTTAATTAAACATTTAAATCAGTTTAAAAGTTTGGATTAGTACACTTGCGGTAAAATAAATATTGAACTTACTTGTTCATCAAGGTATTTACATAAACGTCTAAAGTTTACGTTGGAAAAGTTTATGTTTATTTACTAGTTCAAAGTTATAATAAAAGGTGATCTGTGATCTGGTGGCTAATGTTTGAATGGTATTTACCTGTGAATGTTTAAACTTTTAATATTATAATTTTTAGACAAACATATTTTAATAGAAAGTCGCTATTGTGTGTGCTATAAAAAGAAGATTTATGCGATAAGTAAATTGTTTGTCACTATAACTTCATTAATAAAAGATTTTTAATGTATTGATTATTTTTCTTCTTGCCTTATTAAAAACTTAACATAATTTAGAGCTAGATAGTGTTTTTATTACCACCCGGCAAAATGTATTTAGTTCGGTAGTTAACATTAGCCTAAGGTATTATTTTGTTTTATGCCTTTTTAGTAATTTATTTAAAAATGACGTAACATCCCAAAGAATTATTTATAAAATATACGAAAGTTTGTGAACTTTTACTAACTTCTATACTCACCGAGTATAAGTAAGTTAGAAAAAAAACATGTGTTTTCACTCAGCCGCCTGTGTCAGTCCACTGCTGGTCATAGGCCTCCCCTAATGCACGCCACCGCTTCCGATATTCAGCTATTCTCATCCAGCCACACCGCCACTTTGCGAATGTCGAAATGTCAAAAAACGTGTATTTTATTGATATTGTTAGTTAAATATAGCATGACAAAAGATAATTAAGATAACATTTAATAATAAATACATTTATATGTAAATAACTGGTAAATAAAATAATGAAACTGTTTTTGATAGGCATTATATATATAATGAACGTAGGAACGACGTGAAAAATAAATTATAACTCTTAAAATGCTAATTATAATAAACGAATCTAAAATTACAAAGTGCAGGAATATTTAACCAAATGCTGTTAAAATCACAACGTAGGACCTTGTGCACTCTTAATTAACAGCTTACAAAAATCTACTATGTCGGTTTTAACCCTGGTCGTTATGCAATACAAAGGATTTCTTCATAAAAAATAGTTGAGTTTCCTGCAATATTTAAACCCACGACTTCCGGTTTCTAAAGCGCAAGTTTACGGAAAGCATTTAATAGGTTAGTCAGTTAGTCAGGTGGTCCCAACTAAAATACAAAATGTATCAATGCTAATATCGACCAGACCTGAAACGATTCAATTTATTATTTTCTTAGTCCTTATATAAGTTCAGTCGATAGAAATAAATTCCAATCGAAAGTAAGTCGATGCATTTCCATCTCCTGCATTTATTTAGAAGATTAAAGCATTCAGCTCAAAATCTGAAAAACTTATGCTTCCGGAATAAGATTGAACAGTAATTTAGTTAAGGATTTCAGTCATCTTCCTAACTTAAGATATTAAAATTTGATATTTATGTAAAACTATAGTTAATATACGGATACGGTCCAAACCCCTAATGGATAGGGTGTATTAGGGAGGCCTATGTCCGGCAGTGGACTAAAACAGGCTGATGATGTATGAAGTTAATAAAACATGCATAAACTTTAGAGTTAATACAGAATAAGGTACTTGATTTAAACTATATTGAACTAATTGCATTATAGCGCATGATAACAATACAAATTAAATTTTTAATTACGACGTATCGATATTTATTATATCTTGCAAGATATTCGTTATAATTATACCCTTAATATTGTCATTTTATTCTGCATAAAGTGTCTTTTAGATTCATTTAATTATATAAATTGTTGTTTAATCATACACAAAATAACATTTAATCATACATGTGATAATTAGTGTCCGACCGAACTTTCGGTTTCGGTTTCGAGTTTCTGCCGAGTTTCGCCGCAGTTTCAGTTTCGCCAAATTTGGCCGAAACTTTTGCCGAAACCGAAACTGGTTTCAGAAGTGTCTTCAATTTCAAAATATTAGCGAAAGTTAAATGTATCATTGCTACAATCGAGCTCAGATCAGTTGATTTTAGTTCAGACCAACATTCCAAGTTTGACAAAAGAAATATATAATTCTTCTAGAAAGACGAGGAGGGAACAAATAGTAGTGAGAACAAAATATATACTCCTTTTTAATCAAAAAATATATACAAATAATACTGGAAAGTGTAGCTCAGATATTAGTTGTGTTAATAAAAAAATCTTCTAGTCTCTTTACTCTTTTTCTGAATGTTGTCATTTGTTTGCTATGTGTGGCGAAATGTTCTCGAAAAAAGAGAAAACCCAAGTGGGACCTTGTCATTAAAAACCACTGTTATAAAAAGTTAATAACGCAAGAGATTTACTTATCGTCCCATTAGCCTCCTCAAGGGTTTCGGAAAAATATATGAACGTCTTGTCTAAGCCCGCTTATTAGATTTTATGAAATCTAAAGGACTCTACCCCATTCAATTCGAGCTTTCGAGCCAAACACTCTTCACTCACCAAATTCACCGCATCACGGAGAAAATTAAAGTCCGCTTGAATACGAGGCCATCACACGGAGCGCTTTTCCTCGACGTGGCGAAGGCGTTCGATAAAGTATGGACGAAAGAGCTATATACAAGTTATATATGCTCGCGTGCCAGACCGTCTCGTACTCATCATGACGAGACTTCCTCAGGAATCAAACGTTCCGATACCGCGTAGAGGAACCAAATCACTACCTCGACCGGTCCGTGCCGGCGTACCCCAGGAGCTCCGTATTAGGACCAATCCTTTTACCTTATTTACTAACGACATCCCACAACACCGTCTTGCTAGACACCGCCTTATTCAGGAGACGACACTGCATATACTCAACCAGTAGATGTCCTATCCTGAGTTAGTCAAGCCATGCGGCCAATATCCTAGGGAATGGTTCCGGAAATGGAGAATAGAAATCAATCCTTCCAAAAGCGCGGCCATTTTGTTCACGCGACGAAGACCTGCCTTCCTTCCAATGTCCGACTCCTAGATTACCCTATCCCTTGGGTCAAACAGACCAAATACCTCGGGGTAATCTTAGATAAATCCTTGACTTTTGGCCCACACATTACGCGGGTCAGAAACAGACGCCTACGTCTTAATTAAAGTGCACAAGGTCCTACGTTGTGATTTTAACAGCATTTGGTTAAATATTCCTGCACTTTGTAATTTTAGATTCGTTTATTATAATTAGCATTTTAAGAGTTATAATTTATTTTTCACGTCGGTTCTACGTTCATTATATATATAATGCCTATCAAAAACAGTTTCATTATTTTATTTACCGGTTGTTACATATAAATGTATTTATTATTAAATGTTATCTTAATTATCTTTTGTCATGCTATATTTTAACAACAAATATCAATAAAATACACGTTTTTGACATTTCGACATTGCAAAGTGGCGGTGTGGGCTGGATGAGAATAGCTGAATATCGGAAGCGGTGGCGTGCATTAGGGAGGCCTATGACCAGCAGTGGACTGGCACAGGCGGCTGATGAAAACACATGCTTTCTTTTTACTAACTTCTTATACTCGGTGAGTATAGAAGTTAGTAAAAGTTCCTAAACTTTCGTAGAATATTTAATAAATAATTCTTTGGTATGTAATGTAATTTTTGAATAAACTCCTAAAACATGAAACAAAATAATACCTAAGGTTTTAATGTCGACTACCAAAGTAAATAAATTTTGCCGGTGGTAATAAAAACACTATCTAGCTCTAAATTATGTTAAGCTTTTAATAAAGCAACGAGAAAATTAATAAATACATTAACAATCTTTAATTTATGAAATTATAGTTACAAACTATTTGTTTATCGCATAAATATTCTTTCTATAACATACACAATAGCGACTTTTTATGAAAATATGTTTGTCTGAAAACTACAATATTAATAAGTTTTAACAGTCACAGGTAAATACCATTCAAACATTAGCCACTAGATCACAGATCACCTTTTATTATAACTTCGAACTAGTAAATTTACATAAACTTTTCTAACGTAAACTTTAGACGTTTATGTAAATACCTTGATGAACAAGTAAGTTCAATATTTATTTTACGCAAACTTTACTAATCCAAACTTTTAAAGAAGAATTTATTTTCTTTTAAATAAAATTTTATACTTGATCACGTGAGTTTCGGTTTCGAGTTTCGGTTTCGGCTGAAACTGAAACTCAACCAACTTT
Source organism: Lamproptera curius (assembly GCA_029286875.1). NCBI lineage: Eukaryota > Metazoa > Arthropoda > Insecta > Lepidoptera > Papilionidae > Lamproptera > Lamproptera curius. The sequence goes on from JAGSMT010000516.1 coordinate 123,158, forward strand.
CGGTTTCGGTTTCGGTTTCGGCCGGAAAAACAGTTTCAGGTCGGACTCTGGTGATAATACTATGACAATGTGAAATACTATGAATTATTTTACTAAATAAACATTTATATCGATCTAGCTAAAACCGATCCATTCATGTCTAACCATTTTAAATCTTTACGGTTGAAGATACTTATTCAATTGTAACAAGACAGGTATGAACTAAAAAAAATGGCTTTTCATTTATTGCGTTTTTTGTATAAATTAATAATGTAATATCCTAATTTGTTTATATTTTTGTTGTAATTTTCGAATGGTGGTTTTATAAAGTTTCTTCTAATTCCGAGTTTAGTTTAGATAAAATTAAGCCAAATTAAATGTTTATGTAAAATAAACAAAATAAATCTGTAGAAAGTAAGATTGGACTATAATATACTGTAAAAGTACTTTTAGCATACTAAATCAAAACCAGTTCTAAAGTGTTGAACAGACAAACGTTTTTCATCACAAAGTACAGTTGCAACGTAGAATATTGATCGTCATAGAATATACTCCTCCAGGCAAGTTAACTTTTTATAGCATTTAACACTAATACCCTACTATGCATTTCTACCGCCTACCTGAAAACAGCTTTTACATAATCCATACAGAAGTTTGAATGAACAAGTGAAATTTTAACAAAAAATAAGACCGACTTCAAACAGTCAGACACTTTTTCCATACAAAGCGGTAAAAGTGAAATTGCCCGTGATTTCTGCCTCGCATTTTAAATATCTCATATCTTTTTAAATAATCAAAATGTCGCGTAATGCTAATAGAATGATGAATTTTTAAATATATTATCTTTAGTGAACTCATACTATATAAGCTAAATTATCTTTAAAATGCCTAATTGCAAATAAAAAAAAATATAGTGGTTACTGTGCGTTATTCTTGAAACATATTGACTTTATAATAGACCAGTTTAAGAAGAAAAATGAAGTAAAACATACTTTATGTGTATGTTATACGGTTTCGGCAAATTGATAAATTTTTTGTTATATTTTTTTTTATTTCTCGAACATGTACTAAACTAGTAATAACAAAATTATAAAACAATGGGACCAATGAACAATCCATATCAATTGAATATCGATCGGAGCGAAACAACGAGGTAACATAATCGTATAAAAAAACTCCCCGGATTGAGTACCTCTCTTCTTTTGGGATGTTACTTTAATGTTATATTATAAGGGAAGGGAAACATTAACCGGGTATTTATCCAATTAGCTATTAAATTCCTAATTTTTGCTGTAAATTTTATGTGATTATCTATGTATCATTGGTGCGATAGTCAAATTATGAGCTTTGAACTCGGTGAAATACTGCGTAAGAACGCCTAAAAACTTTTTTTTAAATAAGTTAAAAAATTGTATGTAGCCCGTCAATTAGTCATTAAATTCTTTACTTTTGTTGTTAATCTTTGTATTATTGGTGCTTTAATCAAAATATGACCTTTAAACTCGGTAAAGTACTGAGTAAGAACGCCTAAAAGAAAACAATTTTCTTAAATAAGCTAAAAAATTTTATGTAGTACGGTAAACGAAATTTCTTAACAATGCCCTAATTTCTTTCAACGCCGTCTTTAATTTTAATTAAGCGCAATTCCCACTAAGCTCAAACTTCTTCGTTCTTAAAACTTTTGAAAAAAAATTCTAGACTGTTTAATATTTTAAGTCCCCTGAGTTTAATTTCTATTTTCAAATTTCATGCTTAAAAATTCTTTTGTTATGTCTTCAATGTTTATATTTAGAATTCTTTATGTAAATAACTAGTAATATAATAAAAATCAGTTCTTTCTAAAAATAATGTTTTTAAATGTAAATCTGTTGTAATTTTTTGAAAAACTGTAGTTTTACTCATTGCGAAATCTTACTCATGTGTGATGTGATGTTACACTGACCCGGTGCAAATGGAGTGTCTAAAGTAATGATATAAAATAATTAATAATTAAAAATATAAAATAATTGATAATTAATCATACTAATTTCTTTTTTATTACAATTACAGTTGCATTATTTAGAACACAAAGAATAAAACTATATTTCTACGTAGTATTTACGTACATTGTTACTTACACTTGATACCATTTGAAGAATCATAATGTTTGGGACTACAAAGCTGATAAAAATAACCGAAAAAAGAAGAAGAAGAAATTTGTAACCAAATTGAATTTTTCAATGAATCACGTAGAGAAAAATAAGCATTCCAGTAACAAAATAGAACTTTTTGCACTTCAAGCTTCGTCTGTGTGTGATAAATTTTTATATTGTGTTTTATGCGTTTCAAGAAATTTTATTGAGATGTTATCAATGTTGTTGAAATAAATAATTGATATGAAATTCCCTTGCACGTTGCGGCATTTAAAAGCGATTTTTTTTTCAAATATATACACGAAATACCGTAGGCGATATTATATAAAATGTCCGGAAAATGATATATCGGTAAAATTAAAGAATTACACAAAAAATGTAGATAACAGGTTAATATGGATTGATCGTGAAAAGGGTTAAAAGGAAATAATGGAAAGTGGACTTCCGGGATTAGTAACTTGGGATCTGATACCCTTTGCTGGTTCAGTTTGTTTCGACACATTTTGATTTCTCGAGAGACTTACATTAAAGGCGTGAATATTAAAGAAAAGCAGAGCATGTTTGTTTAATGGAAACGAATATTTTATTTAACATTTATTAGAATTTTTAAGCAAAGATCAATGATACGACATTTGCATAATGTTTTGTTCAATACATATGGGTAAAACTACAAGAAATATTAGGTCATGTTTCTATCTTCCTTCTCCGGGCACGTTAAGACGGCTGTTTATGACAATAATATAAAGTAACTATTATCTTGACAACCATTACGAACTTTTTATTTGACTCTCTGATGCATAGATAATATTTGATATCAGGCAAAATAGTGACCAGCCCATATTGCCCTACTAGACCACTACATACTTAGTCTAGTGCGTGAGCTTTTTTTTTAATCAACCAAAAAGATAACACAAGTTTACCGCAAGTTCAGAACCTTCAATCTATAGTTTCTAAAGCGGTAGCCGAGGGTATTTACTCCATCAATACCTACTTAATTAATTATTTTGTTTTCATGAATAGTAACATTATTGAATAAAAGGACTTTTGGATTTTAAATTGCCGACGTTGCACTAAACACTTTCCAGTAGCCGTGATCACAGGGTAAACTGAGATGTCATGCGTTTTTGTTCCAGTACTGAGTGGGATTACCAGATCTTAATTTTAATTAAATAATTTTAATCTCTACTTCAACCTATAAAGTGAACTTATTTGCCTGCCATTGCCGACTTGTTGGATCTTTTATGTTCAATTCAGCTTATGTTCCGTCACGCGGTTCTTATTGCTCCTTTTTTGTCAATATAAGAGAACCCGTAGTCACAATCTAACTTGTACACTCCTGAATTTTGTAAAGGAATATTGCACTAGACAGGGTGGTAGGAGTTGACCAATCTTCTTCAGCGGCTTGAAATAAGTTGTGATTGAAGCCTGTCTTAAAATATAGCCAATCATAGCGCAGTGAGCTTGTTGTCTCCAGTTTGCTTAACATGTTGTAACTCAGCCGCCAGATGTTCCTTGTCACAGATCCTTGTGCTCTCTGAAATAAAAGCTGGACATTGGCCTCCCCTAATACACCCCTTTCCATTAGGGGTTTTGGACCGTATCCTACCACGCTGGTCCAATGCGGGTTAATGGTGGACCTATTTTTACATGCCTTAATAAAGCACCATCTTACTCCCATGATTTATGGAGTTAAAGTGGTGCTTTTCAATAATCCATCATTACGTCTTGGCCTCAGCATTGTAATATTCGCAATCTTTAGGTTAGTCTCTCTCTACACCTAATTTATTATCATTTTTAAAGTACAACTTCTTTGCGAAAAATCGAATAATATTTTTTTTCTATTAAATGGTATTATCATTAATATTGTGCAGAATATTATCAGACGAATTGATCGAATCACAAACAATCGATTGTCTACGGGTTGTGGGTCTGTGCTGCATTGATTTACTTTGTGCTAGTCTACCATCGCGGTTTTTTGTAATTCCCGTGCAGGAGTTCTTTGAGCGACATTCACTAGGACATTATTTTCAATACTCTAATCTAAGCGCCCAATTTTTTTTATCCTAATACAACTTTTGGTCGAATTATAGCAATAGTAAAATGTAATTTGAATAACAATCGTATCGTATATCTTATAATATAATATTATCGTTTTAACATCAGATTTATGCAAACAAAATACATTTGTTATAGGCTTCGCGTTGCAGCAACAAGAAAAGTAGATGTCCACCGAACTTTCAGTTTCGGTTCAGTTCACCGAGTTTCGGCAAAATCAAGTTTCTGACCGCAGTTTCGGTTTCGGCCAAATTTGGCGAAACTTTTGCCGAAACCGAACCTGGTTTCAGAAATGTTTCATTTCAAAATAAAGCGAAAGTTAAATGTATCATTGCTACAATCGAGCTCAGATCAGTCGATTTTAGTTCAGACAAACATTCCAAGTTTGACAAAAGATTGATGATTCTTCTAGAAAGACGAGGAGGAAGCAAATAGTAGTGAGAACAAAATATATACTCCTTGGTAACCAAAAATAAATACAAATAATATGGAAAGAGTAGCTCAGATATTTGTTGAGTTAATAAAAGATCTTCTAGTCTTTACTTTTTCTGAATGTAGATCATTTGTTTTGCTATGTGTGTGGAAATGTTCTCGAAAAAGAAAACTCCAGTGCGACCTTCCATTAAAACCACTGTTATAAAAAGTTAACAACGCAAGAGATTTATTGCGGCTCAAAGACAACATGAGAAGGACTGCTCTGTCATAATCAATTGTCCAAAGTGACTTCTCAATTTCGAGAGTAGGAGAACGTACACGGAAGACGAACATGGTTGTGACGTCCATCAAAGCCAGGTAATCAACAGAAACAATAAGAATATGCTGCCATATTCGAAAAAACTGTTTTTAGGGATTAAAGAATTACCATCTGATACCTAATCCAAGAAACGATCATTTCATATAGAGGTACTTAACGCATATTGACACAAATTTTGAATATGAGAAAAGTCTCCGCGAGATGGGTGCCGAGAATCAGAAACAAAATCAACTTCGAAGATATCGTTTGACAAGTTTTAAGAGGATTCTAAAAACTTTAAATCTAGTTTTGTGGCAGTAGACGATACACGGGTTTATCCTGAAGGATCTTCATGCCGTGGCCGTGGTATATGGCCTGGCCGGGGTATGACCTCAATATTTTGGGACTCAGAAGTGATATTATTGTTTGATTACCTGGAGCATGGAAATGATCATTACAGATTATGCAGCTTTAATACGAGGTTGAAATGCCGTCAATAAAAAGGCAAATTTTGAACGGGTGAGCTGTTTCAACGACAACATACCAGCATGAGGTTGGCGATGCTGATGGCCACCGTTCAGCATCTACGTACAATTGGTTAGCATCCCTCTTCACCAGATCTGGCGCCTGCTATTTTCCATTTTCTCTCCAAATTGATACAATAGCTTAAGAGGAAACATGTGTTAAAACTATATATAACAAGTAAACGATGCCTTTTGCAGGACCAGACAATCCTTTTTAGGGAATTGTAGCATTGGAAAGCTTGGAACGCTGGACTTGGTGTGTAGGTGGACTCAGGGATTATGTAGAAAAATAAATAATTAAGCTATCATAGTCATTATATTCTATCTCATCATCGTCATTATATTATACTTTTGATCCCCCTCAGGACTACAAATACAAACCAAAGTATTAATTAGTAAGATTTCAAAAATACAATGCTTAGTCTTTAATGCAACAGTCACAATTAATAATTTAGTTTATTAATAACTCATATTTTTATAAGAAATTTATTTAAAAAATATATATATTTTAATATTTTATTTACATAAAAATATTATGTAAGCTGAAATAAACGATTACCACACACGCTAATATACTGTCTCCATTCCATCACTAAAATAAAACAAAATAATGAGGCATAAAAGCTCCATATTTAGTATTTTAGAATTTTATACTTGATCACGTGAGTTTCGGTTTCGGTTTCAGGTTTCGGCCGAAACTGAAGCCCCAACCGAACTTTCGGTTTCGGTTTCGGTTTCGGCCTGGAGAAACAGTTTCGGTCGGACTCTAAGAAAGGAATGGTGTAAATATTTATTGAAGCAAAAGAAAACCTTTACATATAAAACTAGACGCAAAGTTTGATGAAGATTTCTGGGAAACGTTTTAACACTCCAATTATATTAGATTAGTTTTTACTTAACACCGAACGTTGCAAAAGTAATTAATTTTTCAGTGCAAAGGTTTCAAATGAAATCGGAGTTGCGCTCCGATTTCATAATAGATATTTAAAGAATATGTATAGAAATATGCCCTTTATATAAGACATTCAAGAAATCACATGGTTTTCTAAATATAAATTGTTAAAATAAAATGTGTTTTGAACGACTTCCTAAAGAATGGGGCACTAGAATTCATTATATTGAACATGTTTTTCCTCCGGTCGTAGAGCACCGAATGTTTTCATTTTAATTTAAATGATTAACAATTAACATCCCATTCATAGCATATTTTTAATAGTTCTGTGAGAACTAGTTTAATATATATTGAGGAATAAAAAACAACAAAATCAAAACCTCATGAGATTAAATTACAAACGACGGTTAAACTGTAAAGATAGACATAAAGTATTTTTAATAATTGCTATAAATTGGTCAAAATAAAGTCCGGGATAGTGACATTTGTTTTAAGAATAACCTATAACAATCATTTAATGAAATATTTTTAAAATTGCAATCAGGCATGTTCGAGCTCTTATAAGATAATACAGTTCACATGAAGATTGCATTAAAACAAAATTTCATTCTATACATAAAACCTTCAATAAAGATTTTGATAAAATTAATACCTAAAAGTTATTAGAATTTTAATATGTGGTACAGATAGCTCGACTTTTATTGCGTAAATTTTATACAATGTTAGATGTCGTCATCATTTTGTTAAAAATTTTACTTGTTCGATGTCTCTGTTGTTCTTGCCTAAATTCTTAGATGGAAGGTCCTGTTTAAACAGGACTTTCCTGAAAGTCAATTAGAATGTCTTAAAATACTTTTGCTTAAAAACGCAAATATTTTTAAATTATCTTTGCGGATGTCGTCCGGACAAAAGCTAGTTTATAATAATGAGATACTTTTAATTAATAAAAATTTGCAATTGACTTACAAAATAATTTTAATTATCAGATAAATTAAACAATAGCATAAGTATGTCAGTCAGCTAAATGAGTAAATCAATTCACTTACCGTGCAACGGTTGATTAATAAGAGAATGATTAAACTGGCACAAAATTAATTCTGAATATGAGCGATGTTGAGTGTTAGCTAGTATTTTAAATATTTTTATTTATAATAATGAAATAACAAATAAAACTGTTGATACAACATCCATCCACTCAGGTTCTTGTTTTGCATAGTAAAGTTTCGTTTAGATAATGATTTTTGTTGTTATTAAACATTTAAATGCCAATGAAATAATATTATCTTTGTTACCATAAACGTGTACTAGAAAAGTGGTAAAGTGTATAAATTTATATTATATTAGATATAAATTTCTAACAACAAGAAAAAATCATGAAAAGGCAGTGCTATTCAAATATTTTAAATTAGATAGCTTTAATTTTGTAAGGGTGATTCAAAATCTGCCAATTTAATTTTATAAAGCAAGTCGTCATTGTGTATCTCTTATAAACGTTTTTGTTTGTCTCTTCGATATATTATATATATAAAAGATATTCTGATACTTACATATGACCATATACCGGTATATAGCTATCACAAACAAGGTCAAGTAATGATTGTGAGACAAGGACTGGTATTGAGATCCATCTCCAGGCATTCCAAGCGTTTGCATTTCAGTCTATAAAAATGGTTTTAATAACATGAAACAAATTATAGAGCTTGTACTCTCAATTTATCTTCATGAAATAATTTAACAAGTTTTAACTAGTTTATTTTGTAGCAATTGTTATTAAAATATCCACTTACTATATAAAACTAAGGATAGTTTTCAAAGTTCTAAAACAATAAATATAAATAAAGATATTAATACAAATTTTCACGCCCCAACGACGTTTTGTTGGGTAGTTAACTAATGTTAGGGTTTGTGGGTTTAATTCCACTTTGGGAATTGAAGCCTGTATTAAGTATTAGTTCACTGCTGGACATAAGCCCTCCTAATGCACGCATTCTATGAGGGGTTTTGGACCGCTATCCCGACACGCTGGTCCAATGCTGATTTCGAACACACGTTTCTAAAGCACATGCCCTTACACTGGGCTACGAGGAGTAATTTTTTTTAATAGCTCAAAAACATAAGGCGTAAATAATGTAGAACAGAATTGATCCAATCGGACTAAGGAATCGTATTATCTATAATAAACTAAAAATTATCTATATTAAATTGTTTTTGTTTAATGTCATATTCACTATTAAATAATAGGTTAGTAGAGGCTTATTGTTTTACTAATTTAAAAATCACTTTGTTATAAAAAAATAAAAGTAATACTACGGCAAACGGAATCTATTATGTCAATAATAAAGTACTGTGAACAACACAACTAAGAATTCTTGAATTAATATCATCAGACGGGTCTGCTTCGGAGCAAAGTGTTGTAATATAAGTATATGTTTAATAAGACTTATAAACCACTGTGATTAAAACATTGCGTGCCTGGACGTGCTACCCGACGACCTGCAATGTGGCGTTCATAAATCACGCTTGAATAAAGCACAATTTTCTAAGGAATATTTCAAGCTGTAATTATGATCTTTGTCCCGATATGATTATAATACCAAGAAACTTTATTAAGAAGAGAGAAAGTCTTTAATTAACTGCATTGAGACTTTTAAACACATTTTTTAGGTTTAAATTTAGGGTATTCTCGGAGATGACAAAAAAAATGGTACGTCTAAATGGCAGAACAAATTATCATAAACTGAAATTACTTAAAGGATTTTCATATTTACGTAAAATTAAGGTCAAATCAAACATATTTATGTTGCTTCTATTTCCACAGCAGCGTTATATCCACATTACCGTCCCTCGTAATATCTGTCCGTTGTACTTGACCTTTCCTGTTCTACTTTACCTTATTCAATAAAAGGACTTTTACGGATTTACCGCGTTTATTTTACATATTAACCGACGATTTCGAACACTTTCCAGCGGCCGTAGTCACTGGGTAGACTCCTAATGTGTATAGCAAACAATGCAGCAATAACCGTAATTTTCAAACGACACAATAGGCACATATAAGCACTGCTTAAATCCTAGCAAAATAGAAAGAGGTATGGATTAGTGATCCTTCGAAAGTGTCTACGTGATCGGCTTTACAAAAGTGAGTTTCTACTCGCTCGAGTTTATTGAATATTTGTTGGGACTCTGAACCACCGATTTTTGTTGCATTTTTGTTCATTCGTATAACATTTTGATTCATTTATTTATTATTTATTTTGTTTGATGAGTTTGTTTATAAAAATCATAGAAATAATATGCTAAAAGTCATATTGAAGTCAACTTCTGTGATATATATCTGTAATACTAGTTTAGATAAACTAAAGTCTTTAGTTTGTAACGTTAAAATTATAGAAACTTAAAAATAATTGTAAAGCATTGAAAATTTAATTCTTTCCTTGCCTTAATTAAGCTTACAATATCATATTAGATATGTGAATCGATAAGAAGTTGTACAGTCAATAAATTTAATAGAAAGGACTTTAGCAAATTGGCGCGTTACAATTTGTTTTAAATATTCATCATCATTGTGAGGGCTTTATAAAGTGTTAGTCCTTTTAAAGGTAAGCTAGGTATATACATAAAAGCAAACTCGAATTTAGTGCCTTCTTTCTAGAAAGTTGGACAAATAATAGTAGCCGCATAGACCTATCCAATAAGAAACAAAGACAGCAAAAGTTTTCAAACGACCACGACCTCCGGTTTTGTAATTTTCCATTATGTAATTGTAAATTACATGAAACATAAAAGAAATAAAATATTATTTATCATTTGCTTTTTTTATTTTCTATCAGAAGACATCATGGCTACTGGCAATCTGATGGAAAGTGGTCACGATCGCAGGAACGTCGGCAATGTCAGAGGTCTTATCAACGCGCTTCCTACTCGCGAGATATAGGGGAATTACGTCCCGTTTACAGTAAATCTGCGATGGTACCTTTAAATCAGAACACAGTTTTCATACTACTGCTTCGCGGCAGACCCCTTTCTGCCGTCTGCCTTGACATTTGTCTGTCCAAGATCAATCAAGCTAATGTTATTGTGATTATTGTTCTGTATGTACTCGTATACTGTTGCCAGCATTATACGTTCGCTTTTGTTTACATATGAACTATATTGTTCATTATATTTCTCAAGACAACCAACAACCTGTTAAATTCTAGTCATTTTACGATATGTTAAATATTCTTTCATTTCTGGTCAATGGTCACATACCATTCATCGGATAAATACGTCTTGTTGACCAATGCTTTGTTAGATTAAATTAAATTTACTATTTATACTCCATTACAACATTAAATGAGTATAAATTGTAAATTTTCAGACCGAGTTCAACATAATGTACCCTAATTGAAGAAAAAGGACTTGTAACAGAATTTTAAATAGAGAATACCATTATTTTCTATTACCCAAAGCTTTTTCTTTTATGTTCTCTTCATACTAAATTATTGATAATGTATGTATCCGTACATGCCAATGTGTAGCTAAAATATTTTCAATCAGTTTCCAAATCACCAATAACTGAGAGTTCGTGACTTAAATGGCATATTTTTCTAAACAGCCTAAAACTGCCAAAGTCATGTAATATTTTTGCAATTTTTTATTCTAAAAAGATTATGTGGCATTTTAAAGACAAAAATGAGTAAGAAGGTAATGCTTAACATGGTCGAGTTCCTTGCTTTTAACTCACTTGTAAATGATATTAATATATGTTTTGATACATTTCCTCAATACAGTCAAAGTCACAATAAACTATTATTACGAGTTAGCATCCATTCAGCTCAATTGCATTCGATTTGATGTCAATTTGGCTTCCAGACCGTCAGTTCTATTCTGCTCCACAGGAGGCATTTACTTCAGTGTAGCCCACTCGCAGATATCGGATAAAGCCAAACTTAGCGCAATGATTCAGAATATACAACTGAAAAACTCCTTTTGTCTTTTTGCTCGCATAAAGTAAGTCATTTTTCAAAAATGCTTTTTAAATAATTTCACTTTTACTTAATTTTTTTAACTTCCCCCTTTAACTCATACTTTGTATCTATAATCACTAAACCAATATAATTATGAGATTAAACATACATTTTCCAAACCTGTAAGTATATCTACAATTTTAATGTTTCTTACATTTTGAATACGATGTAGTATTTTAATATAATATCCTGTGAAATAAAATTTGTTTTTAATAAATGAATTTCTTTAAAGGCATTTAATAATGAGCATTATATAATGGCGCTGAAGGAAATCACGAAGCAGAGTCGTAAAACAAATACGACGTTATACGGTATAATTAATGAAAAGCAAATTAAATTCGATCAAGGATGAGCATACATCGTCGTAGATGACAGGAGCCGGGCTTAAATAAAACAAAACAATAATGAAATTTTAACATAAAAATATGGCTTGACTTCAAACAGCGTGTAGTCTCTGTACGAAATTGCGCCACAATTTCTGCTACCGCATTTAACATCGTTGGTATCTTTTAAGATATTCTTTTAATCAAAGTGTCGCCTATGGCACATTTTATGTACATAGAATAAAAATAAATTCAATACCATAACTATTATGTGAACTTAAATTGTAATATCTTAAATGAGGTTTGAATCTGCCTGCCTCTTTTAAAAATGTTAACTTTAAAGTGCTTATTGTGGGTTATTCTTAAAACATAGGTATATGCTCTCCCGAACTTTATTGTAGGCCAAATTAAGTAGTACATTATAAGAGACATAATTTAAGTCTATCTCTTTTAGTTGAGCCTCCGTTTGAAATTAAATCACACGATGTGGTGATTTTTACCGCCGAAATTTTCTTAATATCTTAAGTATATTGATTAAACTATTAATCACAAAATTATTAAAAATGAGACCAAATAACAGCTAAAACCTATCATCTAAAAATGTATGATCAAAATCGGATGGTTGTCATGGAGCAACTAGCATAGTCTAGTATACATAAAAAACATGCATTTTAAATTGAAGACCTCCTTCTTTGGGAAGGCGGTTAATAATAAAATTAGGCGGAATAAATTCGTTCTTTAATAATTCATGTAAATACTTTCACGTACTATGTACGTGATTATTTACTAGCAAAATCCTCAGCATACATCAATGAACAGCACACCTGTGTCCAATGCGACAAAAGGAAATTCGAAGGAACATCCGTGCTGCTGCGTGCTACATCATTGTTGTACCAATGGTTCATTTTTCTTTTTTATTAGTAAGAACGATTAATGAGCCGAATTGTCCATGATGGTACGGACACCCTTGTGGAACAGCCTGCGTCAGATGCTAATCCTCACTGCCCTGAGATATAAGATGATGCGTCTGTTTTTCCAAGTAATTACGCTCTTACGTTGCTCTTGGAAACCAGATAACAGTAGTGTTAAATACTATTCCTTAGCGGTAGAAATAGGCGGAGGAGCCAATACTCCATAAGGTCTCTTGTTCAAAGAACCTACCATCTAAAACACACCAACGTCGTACCAAGAACATATATTTTGCGTTGCAATTATGGTCTTTGCTCCATTAGCAACAGGCTGGTGATAAAGGAATGATTAGGTGGCTTAAAGTGAACTACAACTTCTTCAGAAAGCATTAATATTGCTAACTACAATGAAGTAAACGATGATGACCTTCTAATTAATTTAAATTTAAAATTATGGCTTTAGGTCCTGTAAACAATTCAGATGGTTTTATCATACTATTAATACATAAATTTAATGCGTACAGCGAAATAGTTTGTATATAATTCTATTCTTAACAATGCAACACATAGTGAAACAACTTTTTTGTTTTACTTTTGTCTGTCTGTCTGTCGACCTGTCTGTTGTATCTGGTTAAATGGTTCTGGTTAAATTCAGTTTCTTCAGACAATAACATAGCATCCGAGTTAGTCTTTAGACACATTAGAAAATATCAATTAAGCATTTCTGCAAAATTTTATTGATCAGCATTACTGTCAAATTACTTGATCTGAGTAGACGCTCATTAAAATAGACAACCATTTAAATCAAAGTCTGTTAGTTTGGATTTACACACTGTAGATCTATACATTTTCAAAGCCAGTCTGTCATGTTTTCTACGACGGCATACAATTAAAAATGAAATGTTCAATTTACTATCTCAAAACTTCATAGTGTGCATTTTTTTAATAAAGATACAGGGAGAACAATACGTTTTCCTCTTGGTAAGAATGCTCATGTTTTTTCCTGTCATTACACAGCGTTGGGTACTACAATTTCCCTTACTTGGGATTAAAATTGTTACACATTGTTTATTTCAAAGTAACCAGAGTAGTGCTTCCACATTACTGCTTTCTTTTTTGAGAAAATAAGCTGATCCTTTAGGTATCATCATTAATTGCACGCACCGAAAGATATGTCAATTTTAAATAAAACTCGCGGTTATTCGAAAACATGATTGAACATATACCAACTTAGTCTGCCCGTGATCATGGATGCTGGAAAAACCGAAACGTCGGAATAAAATATTTACAAAACCTAGCATTGCGACAGTGCGAGACTCAACTCAGCGAGATCGCGCTGACACCGTTGGATCCATCAGCTCAAGAAAAAATACCTACTGCAAATGTCACGATTCTATGGCACGAGGCGCAATTCAGCTGAACGGTCTTCAGGTCATCGTTAGAGTTCTACAAAACTTCCTCAAGATTTCATTGTATAAAAAGGCACTTGTAATTGATGAAATTCATTCCGTGATCTTGTCGATCCGAGTCACCTTAGGCTTAGGTTAAGGTTGCTAACCTAGAAAGGGTTATATGCGACACCATTTAGGGTATGGTTTGGTTATGTTCTAACATTGACCATTTTAGTGTAACTATAGTTTAAGTGATTGCTAAGTTTAAAATGTAATTGAATAAAATAAATTGTTTTAAACTAGTCTCGACTTTTTCTAAAATCCTCCGCCTGCAATTATCGCTAATTCGGTAGTTATACACCATATTAAAAAATAAAACATAAACTTGAAAAAACACAGATTGAAGTACAGAGTCAATTATACAAATTTGTAATATGACAACACTGATTAAAATCATATCGTGCTCAAAATAATAATTGCCAGAAAAAGTTATTCCAATACCTTTTCGTTTCATTTCTGCAATGTACTTTGTTACCGTATTACATTTTTGTATTTTGTGACATGTTTCGTATTTTACTTTTTCGTGATAAGTTACCTATAATCAAATCATACCCTTACCCTATAATCAAAATCTACAGCATTTAAATCACATCAAATAGGTTGTACTCAATCTACTACTTTTGTAATTCAAATATCTTATTATCAAATTGATCTGTTACCCAAGCGTATAAAAAAGCTTTACATGTCTTTCATTTCACTATTTGAATATATAAAATAAATACTCATAAAAAACTGATATAAATTTACATTACATTTTTCATATTGAGATAAATTTTATCATCTTGGCGTAACAATTTTTTGGTACGAGTCCTTATAAAACTATTCTAGCTACTGTAAAACAAAATCATCAGACATGTAGATATGAACTACAAATTTAATTACAAGACAGCAGAATTGATGCTATATTTATTATTACCACTAATGCTCAAGTAATGTAGATGTCTACAAAAGTAATTTTATTTGCAAATCATCGGTAATGGTTTTGTATGGGTAGTTGTATCCAAATTTTAATATTCGTTAAATAAAATAAAGTGCGATCTCAAAATTTTTTAAAGAATTAAAGCCCCGATAAAATAAAACAATGTAATAAAATAATAAAAAAGAGTCTGATGAACAATGCTTATATTACACATTCTAATAACTTTCTTAACAAGATTTTTTAGCATTATAAAAGCGCCAATTGGTGCTTTACTAAGTAGTATAATAATAGTAATATAATTATATTACACACACATTCGTGACTTTCATAAATATATCGATTTAACTATATGTATAATAAAGATAATAAGAATTTCAGATATATATTCTAATGGACTCCTCCGTAGCCTAGTGGTATGGGCGTGTGCTTTAGAAACCGGAGGTCGTGGGTTCGAATCTTGGGACGCAAAAATTTTAATTGTTGTTTCTAGTTGGTTAGGGCAATTTGGGCCGATCACACACTTCTGAAAAGTAAGATGATCCATGTCGGATGGCATGTAAAGTCGTCCACCACCAACCATTGGACCAGCGTGGTGGGATACGTCCAAGCCCTATGGATAGGGTGTATAAGAGGCCTATGTCCATCAGTGGACTAATAAAGGCTGATGATGTGTGATGAATGTATAGAATATAATAATTTATAATTTAAATGCTTGTATATGTAGTAAAAAAGTAAAATAAGCTTATATTGAATGTTTTTTTGTTTGTCTTTCTGTTTGTTAATTAACTTACTCTAAGATTTGCAATGCATTTAAAATACGAAACTATGAAAATTATGGATATACAAAACAAATCTATTTATTTATAATAAGTTTGCTTACTTATATTTTTATAGAAGACTCATACATAAAGGGATAAATTTCGTTTATATTAAATTTCTAATGACACTAAAAATTTCAGTATTTATTAAGATTTAAAAATTTGTTGTAATTTTATTCTTTTCCCGAGCTTGAAACAAGGACATAAATAAATTTAACGGACGTTACTCTGTAATTTAAAACCTTTATAGATATATCATTTTTATAGATTATTGATCAAGTACCAGGTACAGAGCTTTCTTTAACAAAATAAATGCAAAAAATAAACCTTACTGCAAATAAAATTATTTCTTGTCTGCAGTTCTTTATCTCTGCGTGCGTGTCACTGAAATGTAATGAATTCAGCAATTTATTTATTTAGTTACAGCTTCATTTGATTTCATGATATAAAGTAAAAAATACGTCTCGTAGTTTTTGATAATCCACAATTTACCACGTTATCCGATAGATAATACTATAAATAATAATAATGGTTAATTTTAAAAACGTACAAAAATAATATGTTATTGGTATATATATTAATCAACATTATTTTTTTAATAATATATTGTTCAAAAAATGTGCCAGTAAATCTTTTCAGATTTGGGCCTTGAATAATGAATTTATATACAAAGTTTCGAAACTACTTTCATAATAGAATTATAGGATAGGTAAAGTTTTGCATCTGTCAATTTACCAAACTATATACGTATCAAATTGTAGGACGCAAAGGAATTCAATAAAACGCCTTGCTCGTGAGCCTCGTCCCGACATAAACAACTTCGATTTATTTTCTAGCAGCTTGCAATGACCGCTAAAATTACTTTGTGTCGAATAAACTCCTTTCATTAAATGACTGTGTGTTTTTAAAAAGAATTAATAGAAAACCGTAAAGTAATAAACAAAAATTTATATGTTATAAATATTGAAACGCCTGAACAGAACTGCCTGCAGCCCTAGTTTATGGGCGTGTTTTAGAAACCGGAGGTCGTTGGTTCGAATCCTGCGGACCAACAATTTTTGATTGTTTTAGTTGTTATTGGTTAGGGCAATTTGGGCGATCACCCAATTGTCTGAAAAGTAAGATGATCCAAGCGTCGTATGGGCATGTAAAAGTTGGTCACCACCAACCCGCATTGGACCAGCGTGGATAGGTCCAAAACCCTCTCATGGATAGGTGTGTTAGGGAGGTCTATGTCCAGCAGTGGACTATAACAGGTTGATGATGATGATGATGATGAAACGTTGAATAATATTTTATTTTGGTTTTAAGACTGGAAATTGTACTAAAATTTTATAGATGCAGGTTCCAATCCATATCAGTTTACATTCGTAATTAAGATATGTCTCATATTCTTTCTTATTATTTGACAACCTTCGTCAAGAAAATGGTTATGTATAAATATTATGATGTTTTTGTTTCTGTAATCTTGTTAACTAATGTAAATTATTCTTAGTTTTTGAAAGCTATCACTTGTTGGGGGTGCAATTTTATAGTAATATATGATTAATATTTTTATAATATATTCAGATTAAAGCTTAGCGTAGAATAATTGAAAGTGTTCGCTATATCTAAAGACAGGAGGTTATTTTTCAAAAAGGAGATTCTATTTGTTTATATCAGCAAATAATATAGAGATTCTTTTGATATTTCTAAAACTACAACTATAGGTTAAAGCCTATATCAGTCAGCTTTAGAAGATCTACCTAATATTATTGTAACATATCAGACTTAATTTAATTAAAAAACCTTGATAACAATTAAACCATAGTATAAAAATATATTTTCCTATGTAACTCAGTATATTTCGTATGCTAAGAAGTTATCATTCAATGAGTTTTCTGTTTTATGGCACATCCTTATTATATATCTTAAAAGATCTGATGCGTAAGGAATATTATACAATAGGTAGTGAAAAGAATTACATTTAAATGTTCCTACAAGAAACGCTGGAAAATCTTATGAGGTAGTTTCAAAACAATGTTCAAGAATTATTTATCTGAAATATAAAATCAAAACCAAAGGACTCCGTGAATTCTTTTGTTTTAATTTTTTATGGGGGTTTGCAACCATAGTTTATTGTCAATTGATAAAAGTAGTCTGGCGACATTGATGGTGAGTGATGTCTTGCCTGTAACAACAGCAACGCAAAATTCAATGCTTGTTGCAATTGCGCTGTAATGCCTTTCAATAGGAAGGCAATCATATTTTTACACTACGATTTTCGAAAGAAATCGACCCAGTGGTACATCCAAGATGGGCTCTGTAGAAAGAGACCTACCACTATCAATATCTGAAGAAAAGCTCTTTAGCATCAAGTTTAAAGCAAGCAAATTAAGCGAGTAATCAAGCTTAAAGTGATAACCTGTGCAAGTATACAAGGAGTCAGTGAATGGTGTCCGATAGAAGTGCTTTAACACTTAATTTGTCGATATAAATTTTTAAGGTGGACAACTTATTTTATTCAGTCCAAAATTTCACACATATTGCTATGATACCGATCGTAAAATTTATTAACATTTCAAAACGGTCTCAAAATTTAATCGTTCACATTTTCCCGAAAATGCTTTTTGATCAAATAACCAAATTTACTTCCATAAAAATGATTTCGTATTGCCTAGGTTTTTTTTTTGTCTTATTTTTATTTTTAAGTGGATTTTACGGGATTGCCCACCACTAACGTCTGAAAAATATGTTTGTATTCAGAACTATCATTCAACTCCAATCTGCAAATCAGACATATTGCTATGATGCAGTTCGAAAATTCTTGACACATTTTGAAAATTCGGCAGACTCAGCACGCAGAAATGTCTGATATTGGTATTTTTGAGGATAATCGTATCTATCGATTTGATGCGGTTTTAGCCGTATTGCTATAAGACAAAAATTTTGGTCGTGGGCTCTCGTACTATTAGATACTAATCTAAATGAATCGTGAGCGATGAGTTATGCTTAGCGAGATATTTGGAGACGTTTTGTAACGTAAAGGTAAACATTTTTTTGAGAGATGCAAGCAGAATGCATTAAATATCTTAATAGACAAAAACGCAAACTCACAAAGCGCATCACTATAATTTAAAGTTATTTATGACCATTTGCGTCCTGGATATGCAGGCGGGATATGTTAGATGCCTCACGAATAAAACAGACTAGAGGAATTTTTAAGTCTGATGAAATAACTATAATATACCTTTATTTACTAAAGAATTTGAAGTAAAAATAAACTACAATTTGAATGTACATCCAACAATGGATGTAACCTGATAACGTTCCTATTTTTAACCGACTTCCCAAAACGTAAATATGTATGTTAACAGAAATGTGTATTAATACATATTAACTTACCGTAGCATATTATATATACTCAGTATGCGGTGAATTAACTAATGTGGCTAAGCTGTTTTTAAAAAGTTAGTTGAGATAGACTCTGGTAGCCGATCTAAACTTCAGATTCCTGCAGGAAACATTACATTACACAAGTGTTCCACACTATTCCTTTCTTGCACCTGCACTTGCATTCTCTTTCCAGGCATTTTATCAAAAGAAACACTAGTTATTTAACGAGTTATACAAGAAATTTGTACGGAGCATCCATGTTTAGTTCTGTTTTATTATTATTTATATATTTTTATTATTGAGCATATAATTCTTTTGTAGACTAATGATTGTTAATATATATTCACAAAATTTATATATATTATAAAAGATCGCATCTAAAGTGGATTTGTTTTTTCTTGTATTTATTTATTTAAACTTCTAGCACAAATAGTACAAAGGCGGACTTAATGCCACGGGCATTCTCCACCAGTCAACCTTGAGGTGGTGCAGGAGATAAAAAGTTGGGAGGTGCAACTGATAACTAGGATAAAAAACGTAGAACTAATATATTTAGCAAATATAACAGTAACAAAACTAGATTTATATATATATTTATAAATATTTTATAAACATGTATATGAATAAACACATATATTTAAGTACATAAATATGCAAAAAATAAAATAATACAAAACATAAAATTAAAATAATAACATTAAAATTAATGTACAACATAAATACATTGATGACTAAGTATCTGATAGCAGGTTACTTGACAGATGTCTTTAACTTAGTCTAAACTGTAGTTTATTTTTGGCCATCCATTCCTGAGAGAGGCAGCGCATTCCATAAAAGAATGGATTGGTTAAAAAGGAGTGAGTGAAGTCAGAACGGTGAATAGCGCATTGAAGAAGACGATTATGCGAAGACTTTGTTACTGACATCACATAGGTATTGAAACTTAGAAGATATGTACGATGGCGTAAGAGGAGAATTGAGAAAGGAGTAAAAGTAGTTAAGGCACGTAGGAGCGCTGCTGGTCATAGGTAGCTGCTTCGAAGTTGGGAGCGGTAAGTTAAGATATGATCAAATAATTTGATAAGATTAAAAATGAATCGAATGCAGTTGTTCAGAAAGCGGTCAAGTTTGTTGAGGTTGAGTCATTAAAATTATCGGTGGAAGAGCGGATACATCCATCTTGCCTATCGTTCGTGCACTTCCAACGATTATAGCTTGGCACTTTGATGGATTTACGCCAGACCAAAATCAGTGGCACCAATGTTTTATTACTGACAATTCATTATTAATCAAACCAATCATCAACGATAACGACTGCTGGCGCCCTCGAAGATATGAAGAGAACCATTCCAGGGCTTCATCGGAGATCATTAAAGTGGGAGAGGATTGCAAGAAGGACATCGTGACGACGGTATTAAAAGCATTGGTAAAATCTATAAGGACTAACACGTGACCTTTGGAGCTCCTATACCCGCCCTAATATCGTCAGTCACTTTGAGAAGGGCAGTGGTGGTACTATGTCCGGTCCAAAACCCGACTGAAGAGGACTAATTATTGTATTTCAGTAATTAAAAATTTAGTATTGGTATTTTTAAATTACTGAAGCATTAAACGTTGACTGAATAGAATCCTTTTAAGCGAGTAAATGCAAATTGAATCTTAAATGAGAATTTCAATGCCGTGAAGTGAAGTTCGGAGGAATTTCTTTTAGCATTGTGTCGATATACTGAATCCATAAAAAATGCATCCATAAAATGGACTTGTTCGAACCAAAGACGCTTAGAGGTTCATACTTTGCTTCTATGACAAAACTATTGTAACTTTAAACATTTTCTTAACTAGACATTTAACAGTATTTTAAGAAATAGACACCTTATGACATCTAACCACTTTTTATAATATAAATGATCAAATAAAAATACTTTTAACTGAATTTTTCGTTTGTAATATCTTTACACCTGTTAGTCGTCCTTATATATAAACTGCCTCAGCCTAGTGGGCTGACTTTTTACATGCCCATTCGACGCATGGATCATCTTATTTTTCAGATAATCGGTCGATCGGCCCAAATTGCCCTTAACTAACAAGGAAACAACTAGTAAAAATTTGTTGAGTCACCGCAGGATTCAAACCTACGACCTCCGGTTTCTAAAGCATACGCCCATACCACTAGTGGCTCGGAGGCGTAAAATTTAACATTTAATGAAAAGATTTAGTTATTTTGTCTAACGCTCAATTATGAACTATAAACAAACAAAATAAAACAAATCTTTTGCTTAAATAGTATTAGTTGGTTAGTAAACTTAGCAACTAAATATATAGGCAATAGTAGAATAGTTGAAGTCCAGTCAATCAGCAACCAATTGTGCCTTTAATACTATTTATTGCTTGTTTGAAATATTATCTTTCGCCTTCGGATCATTCTTTGATTATAAGATAGAAATAAATTCAAGTATTGTGCGTACGTTTTTATTCTATTGTTTATGCCAATAATTGATTTTTATTTATAACTTGTGTAACTGATACTCGGTATTTTTGTAAGTTATTCTAAAAAAGGCTCAACAAAGAAATGCAACAACTACTGTTTAATTGAACTCATATCTCATACAGTAAGATCATTCTACTACATCCTTAATGATCCGCTGAAAAGCTTCCTATCTAGGGAAATAGCACCAGAACAGGCAGGTTTTATGAAAGGTAAAGGCACCGAGAACAGATTTTACGTCCACCAGATCATCAAGCATTCAATTCGGTTAAATGACCTAAACTGCGGAAACCTCATTGCAGATGGGAACACCAAAGTATTTGGTGCATTAACTTAGAAGCCTTTACAAAGACGGACTGCATCAGTAAAGAAAGATGAAGTCTTCTCGGATAGCTTTCATCCTAGCGCTGGAATCAGACAAGGATGCAAAATTTCTCCACTTCTGTTCAATATGTATACGGAGATAATTATGCGTATAATCTTTGAAGACTGAAAGAACGGGGTTCTTATAGGCGGATACAAGATTGCTAATCTACGGTATGCAGATGTCACTACTCTTTTGCCACTACTCACTTTGACCACAGTAGATAGTCGCATGGAAGTATCTTTTCCTGAATGGATAATGTCAGCTTGGAGTTTGGTTTGATGATAAATCGCAGTAAAACCAAGATGATGATTGCCGACAGAGTTAGTAAACAAACTTGCCAAATATCACCAAAATAGGGAAACTGATGTCGTATACGTCTATCTTGGGGCTCTTGATCTCAAGTCAAGAGGCTGCATAGATAAAATTAAGAGACGTATGACTATGAGCAGAAACACAATGGACAAGTTTAAGAAAATATAGAGGAACAGAAAATCACGAAAGCCCGAAGTTCTAAACTGTAAAATCGTTATTGTTTCCACTTTTCCTTTACGCCGCCGAAACATGGACCCTACGGCAAACCGAAACTCGCAAGATAGATGCTCTGGGGATTTGGTGTTGAAAGAAAATGCTCGGGTCTCCTGGACCGAGCTCCGAACAAATGCTTCCATCATAGAGGAGCTTAGATACAGAGCGATCTATCCACCATAGTGCAAAAGTCGGATCCTAAAATTTTGGGCATGATAGTCGGCGTGGGAAAAACTCCATATAACGTCTTGTCGTTCAAGGGAAAGTAGAAGACACAAAACCACGGGAAAGATATCCTCATGAGATAGACGGACCATATCAAAACTGCGGTAGGCGCTCCCTGAACATGAATGTGCCTGCTCTAACAGTAAGGAGACAAGACAGGTGGGACGTTGTGAGGCGGACATTGTCTTCGCCCAGCTCACCGGGACATGATAACCACGAACACTCTGCCAAAGTGTAGCGACAGAGAAGAAGAACTTATTCTGATTTCTATGCAATATTGTTTTTATGATCAAAGTTTTTCACTTTTTAGTTTTAGAAATAAAGTTTAAGTTGATCTACTGAAAATAGTGATCTCAATATCGTTTCGGGACGTAATTAGAGCCTAAAAAATATTTTCCAGTTTTCTTGTATCTTTATTAAGCTTATTTTTGTTGAAAAGTATTTAGAAGTTTTTGAATATTCAAAGTAGTAAAGGGATGTTTGAATTTAACTCTGATACTCGTATTTATCTTTAGTACTTCAATTGGCGTATTTATTTTTTACAAAAAGGAGACGTTATATGGCAACTGTACTTTATCATGCAGAAACAGCATATTTTGTTTTACAATTGTATTAAATTGACAATTGGGCGCGTCAAAATATTTTGGGGTTTCGCGATACGACCTATTCGACGATAATTTACTGATACTATATTTGACTAGTTTTGCCTTATTGTTTTACCAGCGTGGTATTAAAAAAATTATTCCTTACTCGGTTGGCTTATTCCTAGTATAGATCTGCCACCGTAGTTGGAATTGAATAGGACATGTAGAAAGAAACTCCTCTTTAGTAGGTTTAATTTCATAACGAAATGATAAAAAAAGTTAAAAGAGAAGCACAACATCAATACACGTGAACGAGATTTCGTGAATAGATAAAAATAAAATATTCACTAGTACATATACATAATTTCATTTATAAATTTTTAGTATTTTGGTGAGTAACTTTCATACAAAGGTCAGTACAGTTGATTAGATGGTCCTTAATCTATCTGACTAATCTGACTATATTATACATCACAGGTTTTAGTCCAAAAAGTTTAATTGGATAAAAGGCCAATATACCACTGAGAAAATAAAAAGGATTGATAACATTAGGTGGTTGTCGCATAAAACATTTTTACTAAAAAATCAATTTATTTTCCTTTTTGGTGCTTTTTCATTCATATCTCTATCGTTCTTCCTCAGTTCGCTACCTTATCTCGGTAATTGTAACATAATTTTAAATTATTTTTATATATTTATATGCAAAAGTAGTTAAAAGAGAAAAGTGAAGCTTTTAAATGCTAACTACGGTAACATATAGTTTTAATCACTAGCTAACACAATACAAGAAAAGCAGTAAATGTCATGTAAAATAATGCCACTAGGGCCTTAGGTAAAAAATAGCAGTTATCGGACTTTTTAAGAAGAAGAAGATTTATAAATGAAGTATAATAAATCCTTTACATAAAATGAAATTGACGGCTTTTGTTTTAGGCGCAATTGAAAAGATAAGAAAATTAAAGTGTACTAGGTCTCTTTCTCACAAGGAGCCTCTGAGGTATTACCACTTCGGTGTTTATTCCTGCCTGCAAATAAATACTGTGTAAATACTACTGTTTTACGGTTAGAATGGCACCTGTAGCCACCTGTAATTACTGTGAAGGCGAAGCGAACATCCTATGTCTCACATTAGGGAGCGTGAGGTGATACCCTTGGTATTGCCAATGTCAGAGAGCGTTGGTGATTTGCTCGTCTGCCCTCGTATAGAAATAAAAAGAAACAAAAACATAACTTCTCTTGTATCAAGGCGGTAAGCAGATTAGTGGCATCTACGCTGCTTTTTATGGCCGGCGTATTACTCATCATCAGGAGAATGTCTTGCTCATCTCATTGTTTTAACGAATAAAAACAAAACACAATTTGACTTTTATTTCTTTCATACATGAAATTAAATAGCATAACGCGTACCTATGTCTGTCAATATTAGGTATCGAACTATTTCACCGATAACTGACAATTGAAGAAACCTTTATTCACTGACAAGCTATCTGTAAAATCAGAGAAAAGGGCATTCCGTGAAGAAAGTCTCAAAAGGGATACGCGATAACTTCTACCGATATTTTTTCTTACAGATTGTCAGTTTCCACTGTGAATTTACCTTAAAATTGGTCTTGTGATTGTTCATAAAATATGTATACATCACATAATTTTACAGGTAATTAAAATTTTTATTTTAATTAACATAGTTGAGGCAGTAATGATATCTTACATTGTTAAAGGTCATGTTAACCAGAGCTTGTATATTAAAAATATTTTACACATTTTGTCAGTGTTTAAAAATATGGTTAACTTATGGTCATCAATATAAAGAAAATAGCCAAAATCGGACTATAGTGGATGCATTACGGAGCTTATGTCCAGCAGTGGACTTGACATAGGCTGATGATGATGTATTCAAAATTTGTCTAGTTTATTCAGAACAACCGGAAGATGTCAGTATTTAAACATTACTGCTTAGTGACAGAAATAGGCGCGCGAGTAGTCGTTCCTCAGACGTTCCTGTATGAAATAGACCGTGGAGACAAATTAAAACTCTTTATTTATTGAATTGCCTGCCTATTTTTCTGCCTTGTTACAAAACATCTTAAAATTATGATAATACTTAATTATAAATTGTCAGGGTTTGTAATGGTTTTTGAAGTTTCATCCAGAATTTTCCACGACCAAAGCATTCAAAACATCCACTGACTCTTATTTTCACAGCACACGGTCGTTTCCCACGATGCTCAGTCGTGGCTGGATAAAACAATTGTTTTATTTAAATATATGAACAAAGTAACGTGTAAAATATGTACATAGATTTCTTTCATATACAAGTACGTGTAA
Source organism: Lamproptera curius (assembly GCA_029286875.1). NCBI lineage: Eukaryota > Metazoa > Arthropoda > Insecta > Lepidoptera > Papilionidae > Lamproptera > Lamproptera curius. Next base: position 148,787 of record JAGSMT010000516.1, read on the forward strand.
TGTATTGAATGTATGTATATGTGACCGTATCGATTGACAATCACAATAAAACACGCTTTCCTGCTGCATGTGTACAGACTTTTTTAAGTATATTAAAATTTTTTGTTTTGTCCGCATTGCCCTAACCAACCAGGAAACAACAACGAGATTTTTTTCCATCCTTGCAGGATTTGAACCCATGACCTCCGGTTTTTAAAAGCGCAGGCCCATACCACTAAGCGACGGAGGGCGTTAATGTGTCCATATAATATGTACATAAATCATAGGTATATTAAAGTGTAAGAAAGGAACTTACGGTGACGAATTGGCGTCATCATCACCATCATCAGTCTGTGTTAGACCATTTTGACAAACAAATTTCTTTGAAAGTTTCAGAAAATAATAGTGCATTTCAAAAGAACGGTGTGAAACATAGTGTGCTGTGTGCTAGATATAGAAGTGAGGCCTCACGAATTTAATCATACAGATTCTGGATGTGGATCAAAAATCTGCAAAAAAAATTATACTACGCCACACATCATATTACACATCCTTTTTATTACACCAAGTTTTAAATTAGTTCATACTTTTCAGCCCAGAGCAATTTAAATACACATTAATATCATACATATTAATATTATAAATGCGAAAGTTACTATGGATAGATGTTTGTTACTCTTTTATTAAAAAAATACTTCATGGATTTTAAAGAAACTTAACGATAAAATAGCTTACATATCAGAATAATTTATATGCTGTATTATATAATGATATAGTATTTTTTATACAAAATGTAATAAATAGTATCTAATGTATACAACGAATGTAGTAAAAACCTGACAACTGCGAGCTATTCAGACATGAAAAACAAAAACTTTTGGTATTGTAAATAAAAATATGAAGTAAATAATATGAACATCATTCTTAATATTTTTTGACTCTCTCAAACACTGTTACTCCATGTACTTATCTTTTAAAGTAAACGGTGCAGTGCGTAAAAAGTAGAGTCCGACCGAAACTGTTTTTCCGGCCGAAACCGAAACCGAAACCGAAAGTTCGGCCGTGGCTTCAGTTTCGGCCGAAACCGAAACCGAAACCGAAACTCACGTGATCAAGTATAAAAAATCTTAAAATACTAAAATATGGAGCTTTTATGCCTATTATTTTGCTTTATTTTAGTCATGGAATGGAGACAATATATCAAACGTGTGGTAATCGTTTATTTCATTAACTAATAATATTTTTATGTAACAAAATATTAAAAATATATTAATTTCGTTTCAAATAAATTTCTTATAGCAATATGAGTTATTAATAAATAAATTAATAATTGTGACTGTTGCATTAAAGACTAAGTATTAGTTATTGAAATCTTACTAATTAATACTTTGGTTTGTATTTGTAGTTCCGAGGGGGGATCAAAAAGTAAAAATGAGATAGAATATACTGACTATGATAGCTCAATTATTTTTTTTTCTACATAATCTCCGAGTTCATCTACACACCAAGTCCAGCGTTCCAAGTTTCCAATGCTACAATTCCTTAAAAAGGATTGTCTTGGTCCTGCAAAAGGCATCGTTTACTTGTTATATATAGTTTTAACACATGTTTCCTCTTAAGTATTGTATCAATTTGGAGAAAATGGAAAATAGCTAGGCGCCAGATCTGGTGAAGAGGGGATGCTTAACCAATTGTACGCTAGCATGCTGAACGGTGGCCATCAGCATGCCAACCTATGCCGTACGTTGTCAAGTTGAAACAGCTCACCCGTTCAAAATTTGCCTCTTTTTTATTGATGGCATTTCTCAACCTCGGTATTAAAGCTGCATAATCTGTAAGGATGGTTCCATGCTCCAGGTAATCAAACAACAATATCACTTTTGAGTCCCAAAATATTGAGGCCATACCCCGGCCAGGCCATATACCACGGCTACGGCATGAAGATCCTTCCGGATAACCCGTGTTTCGTCCACTGCACAAAACTATATTTAAAGTTTTAGATCTTCTTAAAACTTGTCCAACGATATCTTCGAAGTCGATTTTGTTTCTGATTCTCGGCACCCATCTTGCGGAGACTTTTCTCATATTCAAAATTTGTATCAATATGCGTTGAGTACCTCTATATGAAATGCTCGTTTCTTGGATTAGGTATCAGATGGTAAGTCTTTAATCGTAAAACAGTTTTTCGAATATGGCAGGATATTCTTATTGTTTCTTGTTGATTACTGGCTTCGATGGACGTTTCGTTTTCCGTGTACGTTCTCCCTACTCGAATTTAAGAAGCCCACTTTGCGACAATTGATTATGACAGAGCAGTCTCTTCTCATGTTGCCTTTGAGCCGCAATAAATCTCTTGCGTTGTTAACTTTTTGTAACAGTGGTTTTTAATGACAAGGTCGCACTTGGGTTTTCTCTTTTTTCGAGAACATTTCGCCACACATAGCAAACAAATGACTACATTCAGAAAAAAGTAAAGAGACTAGAAGATTTTTTTATTAACACAACAAATATCTGAGCTACACTTTCCAGTATTATTTGTATTTATTTTTCGGTTACCAAGGAGTATAACATAATTTAATTCTTCCAGCAAATAGACTGCGAAGAATAAGTAAGTCTTTTATGGGACAATGTATACGTTTTTACAACAAAATCCCAATATACGTTCAGAATTTAACTATTATTAAATTAAAAAAGGTGGTCAAGGAACGTTTATGTGTTAAAGGTTATTACGATATTAATGAATTCTTAAATTATAGGACAGCCTGGTAATGGAATGCTCGCTTCAGGTCTTATTTCAAAATTCCATAATATGTAATGCCGAATTATCAGATTGTTTGTTATTTTTAAAAGATGACGTAAAAAATAGCCCGCTGAGTTTCTTTCGCCGGTTCTTCTCAGGTCTGAGGCGTCCTTTTCCGAACCGGTGGTAGTGTGTTTGACAATCAATAAGCAAGTGTAAACTTCAATATTGAATAAATATATTTGAATTTGAATTTGAATATATATTTTTATCTCACTACTATTTGTTCCCTCCTAAATTTCTTTTGTCAAACTTGTAATGTTTGTCTGAACTAAAATCGACTGATCTGAGCTCGATTGTAGCAATGATACATTTAACTTTCGCTACTATTTTTAAATTGATAACACTTCTGAAACCAGTTTCGGTTTCGGAAAAAGTTTCGGCCGAAACCGAAACTGCGGCCGAAACTTGATTTTTGGCCGAAACTCGGCCGAAACCGAAACCGAAACCGAAAGTTCGGTCGGACACTAGTAAAAAGCTAAACAAAAACGTAATAAATTTGGATATAACATGTATGTGACATTCATTATTTGAGGAATAATATCAGCAATAAAGAGCTTGATTTGTATTCAGGAAATATTTTGTTGCAATTCTGCTTTTATTTTTCTTTATGTCAACATGTAAATTTGTCTATTCGTAAATTATATAAAGTGGAACAAATTGTTCTTACTTTTGTATCAACGTACAGACATTTTTGATAAAAAAGTAGTCTCCCTAAATAATAATATAGATGTGATTAAGTTTTCTATAACCTCTGAAAGAGTAAACAGCAAGAGTCTACTTTTATACAATCCGACTTATTGATTAACTCACTTCGTAGAATTTACTTGTTAATTTACGAACCCTGTTGCATACAACAGGGTTTTTAAGTAAATTACGTGGGGAGTCTAAAATTATTATTCTAAAATAATATTTAGTATTCACAGATAGCCTTATGTAACAACATGTAATTCAGATAAACAAAGTCGATAGTTAATGATAATATTTTTTAAAAAAACTTAAATAGATTTCATCCTACACTATACAGAGAACAGAATGTATGAAGTTTTTAAACTGAGTAACTTATCGTCAATAAGCTAAGAGCAAATTTAGACAAACATAATATTTGACTAACTCATTTAGAGATTTATTTACATAATCACCCGAAGGCAACGTCGTCGGAGTTTGTGTCTTCGAAATACAAATTTACTTTACCTTCTTGTGAAGATTTGTATTTTCTGACAATTTTGAACGTGTTTAACCTGAAATAGTTAAATTTACTTTTATCATTTACTCTGCAACATTAGAAATATTTTCCTAACAATTATATCTCTAGATAAATAAGACTGCAATTAACTAGATGATCAGTAATTAAATTTAGTAGGTTAGTAAATAACTTTCTGTAATAAAGTTAGAATAACCTTTCTTACCCGTCCTCCCTTCGGTCCATCAGCGGTGGTCACTGAAGCAGCCCAGTCATTTGACCTTCTGTGCGCGGCGTTATGCTGAAAGTCCTCTCCACCCACAGCCTCATCACACCGCATCTGCGGTTTGACCACGTCAAATCGCGGAGGATAGGGAGAGAGGCCTAAAAATACCGATACCCCTTTTAGGCCTTTTCTAAAGTACTAATTATCCTACACATTAAAATCTCTATATGTGTCAAATCATTAGTTAGCACGAGAAGCAGAGAAGTTAATTTTTTTTCAGTAACTTTATATCCTTTAGTGTAATTTAAAAAGCATGCCTTAATTCTGATAAATATTTTATTCAAGATGCTGCAGTAAAAAACATCATCATCATCAGCCTGTGATAGTCCACTGCTGGACATAGGCCTCCCCTAATACACCCCTACCCATTAGGGGGTTTGAGTAAAAAACTTTTGACATTTTGTTTAAATTTAAAAAAAAATTTTAATGCGACCAATTATACATAAAAAGACTATGGCTATCAATTACTTTAAATGAAATTAATGCTGCACATATAATTATATGGCAGAATTAAAAATCTTAAATGAACTACAAAAATATTTAATTGCAGAAAGAAGGGCTAATCTATTCGCAGCTCTTACACTATTTACAATCTAGAATGACTGCTTTTAGGCTGACTGTCCATTTTCAATTGCCAACGAAGGCAGACGAGCAAAGAAAAAAGTAGTTGCCGAGGCCCATGCATAGCGGCAATACCAGGGATACCACCAACGCGTTTCCTATTTGAGGCATAGGATGTTACGTCTCGTTTGCTCAGTAAATACGCTGGCTACAGTGCCCTTAAAACCGGAACACAGCAATGTACACACTTTACGGCAGAAAAAGGCAACGCGGAGGTACCTTTCCAGCCCCCTGTAAAAAAGGACATACATGCCGCCTCCTATATACGGAATATATTTCAGACGACGTATAATCGCAGACATGATGGCTATGGTCTTAGTCAAATTGAAGCTGATAGTTGATAAAAATAAACCATTTTAATTCTTAGCTTTGTCATTCTCAGAACGCTCGTATTAAATGTTTAATTTGCATATACTATGTCATATTCTCTTTATTATAAAACATAATAATAATAAGGAAATTTATTCTAAAAGATTTATAAATTAGGGAACGCTTTATAGATATTTTTTTTTATAAATGTATGATTGATTGTCTGAATCAATTAAGTGTACCAAATTTAGTTTCGATCGTTACAAAAAAATATTATTTCAAAACGTCAAAGAGTTGTAATAATTTTTCTACGATAATATATTTGTCGGAGTGTACCTAGTATTATGTAAATGTTTACAAATGTCCAAATGAAAAAATATTTTTTAACACATTTAGTTTATTGTTTATTTATTATCAAAAGGGGTAATACTTTACAAAACGGGCACGCGTATTTGCTTAGTAAATTATATTTAATTTTATTTGATTTGGTAGGTAATAATATTTAACCAAATACCTATAATAAGAAATTGCTGAGAGTTTTACTTTTTAACAAAAATAAAAAAATATTTTATAATTTGTATAGAAAACAATATCTAAAAACATAATTTAAACATTTTTATTTGAAATTATTTTTGAATAATGTAAAATTTTAATCGACTCTATACATCTAAAGCGAAATTGTAAGGAAATTAATATTTTATAAAATAATAAAGAATGAAAATATACAGTACATACGACAGTATCCGTCATTATTTTGAATAAATCTAAAAAAACTTTTGTATTAGAATACCACAAGACTTTTATTTAATTTAGCGTTGCGCCGGATCCATTTCTAATTATTTACCACATATTTTGTTACTTAGCTATTTTACATTACATGGAGCCATTTTGATTCTTGTTGTTATTTTATGGCTATACTTTTATTAAGTTGCCGACTTTTTAAGACAATTTTGTTTTTTATATCATATTATGGCCTGGTAACAAGACCTTTAAGACTTTACGATAAATATTAAAATTATATATATTTTTTTGCATTTAATGAAAATGTATATATACATATTTATATAAATAAATAAAATTGCATAAATATTTATACTAAAACCAAAATTATTTCAAACGTACATTAATCCATTCAAAATGGATTTTTATTATAACGTCACGGACATAATGTCGGAGCACCCAAACCCATGTGGTACTAGTCTTCCTACCCCTAGAGTGCAACATAAAAGCGCGGAGCCAGAAGTTGCGTAGGGAGGTCCTTAGTGAAGGAATTCACACGAACCGAATGTAAGGAGGTGGGGAGGTGGCGGGTGAAGCAGCCGGCGACATCCCTAGTGAAGTGAAGGTCGAGTGCAAGAGCGGAGTGAGGGGTGATGATTGAAACTTCTGACGGAGCTCATTTAAAAACACTTGATACTTAAATAAAAAGATTCGTTAAAACCGACCATAAATTACAGAGTATGATAAAGTGATAAAGTGTGCAATAGAATCCTAGCATTCAATAGGCATGATGACTGTAATTAAAAACTATTAAAATACTCTATTTATTGAAGAAAACTTGAAGCTTGGAATTAATATACGCATTGTTTTTTTTTATTATAAGTGTGACGTAAGTGTAATTAATATTTATTTTTATAAAATAAAACTAAAAAATAAGGCAATCCGCCATGATATCTTGAACACCAATCTGAGCGCCTGACGTCAGGCTTTTGTAAACGCGTGCGCAATACGGACGAACATCTTGTTTTCATTATTTTTGTTTGAATACCGAGTACTTAGTACTATTTGAGTGTAAATATTATTAATTCGAATATAAAAAACACGAATCATGGATCAAGGATTTACTAAGACAAACAGCGCTAATTTGCCTAGAATCGACATAATAATGCTGGGAGAGTTTTTGATGAGATTATACCTAACCTCGAAATAGATAGTTTATATTTTACATTTAGACCTTGTATAAAATATCATTACAAACACTATATACTAGAATCTACAAAATTCTGTAAAACTTACGTCAAAGTGATATCCACAAAAATAAAAGTATGTACTGGGTAACTTCTTTGAATCTCGCTTTGCAAGTTTAAGCTACTTGTTTCATATTGAGAATTGTTTCATTTTATTTTGAGGAAAGAACACAAATAGCTTATTAGGAGTTTTTATGGATGGTATTCTCACAGTGGACACCCACACCACTTACACAATTTCGAATTCATATTTAATAACACTAGGTAACTAAATTCTTGCATCGAGCGCAGCGCGTTTACGTTTTGGTTACTCAAACGTGACGTCATAGAGACGACATGACTAACAAGCGTTTTAGGGGAAATTTAAATAATTATTTCAAATTGCATCTTTTCCTACTAACCTTTTAATTTCTGCAGAAATATCTCATTCATTGTAAATAGTATACATTTCTGGACATTATAAGTCCATTTTTCAATTGTTGTCATCATGCCTATAGTTAATATATTTTTAGAGAAAGTAAATTATGGAACTTGAATCGTTCATCATCAGCAGTATATGTTAAATGTCCATTTGAGCATTAAAAGTTTTATAATTTCATTATTTATTATGCAAGTACATAAAGTATAGGTTATTTATTATACTGGTCAGATATAAAAAAACGTAAAGTAAATTAAAATCCTCCATTTACTGCGTATTTCTATTGCGTGTAAAATGTACTTAAAGATAAAACATTTTCATTTAGTTACTTATTATTATTTTAAGTTATCTTTTTTTCAGCAATTTTTATTTTGTTTTGATCAGTCAATTTCGTTTCCTCAGTTGGCAATTTTGACGTGATATTCCTCGAACCATATCATATGGCCGACTTGCGGCCGTAAAATTATGCTACATTAATTTATTTTTCATATTAAAAACTAAGACTTTCCCAGCGGTTTTGCTTTACACATATGTAATCAAAGAACATTACCTTTAGTTAATATTTTTGATGAGCAAACTTGCGTGCCCGTTTTGTAAAGTATTACCTCAAAAGGAAACTAAAAATAGATTTGAAGTAGATATTTCTAAAAAAATCGAGGCACTAAACGCATCTTTTCTCAAAACAAACATCAAAAAACTTGCTAAGGATCAAAAAATTTATAAGTCTCAATAAGGAAGTTATTACTTAATTTTTGATAAAATCCCATTAAATTTTCTTGTTGTTCTTTGTTAGAATTTTTCTGAGAATAAAAGTTGTTTTTAAGGAGCGGGATATGCTCGGTATTTGTCTCTAAGTACATCCGCAGTAGAATGACGGTAACAGAAATAGAAGACGTTAAAACAAGCGACGGTTTGCAAATAAACTTAATAAAAAAAAACATGCTGAGTGTAGATATGACCTTGTTTAAACGATTTAGTGTATTTTTTTCAAGACCAAAAAAAATCTAACTTCGAAGAACCTGTATATAAGTATTAATATAAATAGATTACTTTTACATTAATTGACAAAACCAGTGTGAACGGTTTAAATATAAAATACATACTACACATAAATATAAAATACACATACATACGTACATTTTCACATATTAAACCAATTATTTATTAGATCCGCGCAAACTATATTGAAAATAACTACATTAGTAAAAAAATCGTTTTAGGGATAGAAAAAATCTTGTTGCGGCCATTTGGCCAAACACAATGCAAGGAGATTTAAGATACAACGATTATAAATAAAAGCGCTTTCGCTTTTGGTGCATTAGATTTTAACGTTAGTCTTTATTTAATATTATTAGTTTATTATTTGGCTGAACTATAATTATGATTATAATAAAGAAATATCAATATTCTTACAGGTCTGTTAACATTTGGTTCTATTGTTTTCACATACAAGAGAACTCTCTTAATACTTAAAAAATTGTAAAGGTTGTCTTAAATTGTTAACACTTAATTAATGCTATTTAATTTGAATATATATTTAATATTCGTCGTCTATAAGCCCAGTTCGTTGTTATGTTATCAAATTTACATAAAAAGCCACATTTATAAAATCATCAATCTATTTTATTTAATGCGGTCGATTCCCGCACGCCAACTCTTACAATATGTTAGGAAATAGCCCTTTACATTACATAATATAAAGGGCCATGTTGATCAAAACTAAAAGGAAAATGTGTATATTTCTAAATGGAAAAGGAATTAATGACTTACTAAAAATCACTTCGTAATAAGCCTAAATAGCAAAGATAAAAATTGTTATTGCGGGTTATCCTTAAATACCATCAAGGACTCTTTTTCTGAGGTGAACTTTCTAAGGTGAACTACACTGTAGTATATTACTTTGAATTATCTCGTCGTCTTAATCTTTAGTTACCCAGTGTTAGAGGAGTAATTACAAACTGCTAAAGAATGTATGAGGATGAATGTGGTACTCTAACTTTAAGCGGAAGCTTCAGGTATTCAATTTCCGTGAGTACATCATGTAACTGTAATTATTATTTTTACTCCTTTTACTATCATACAATGTAAGTATTTATATTTTAGAAGTGTATATTTTTGTGCTATATTTTAATTAAATAAGTGTTTGTAACATAAACTAAGAATGACTGTACAACGTAAGAACGACTAATAAGTAAATTACATTGATTTTATTTTTTTATACTGAAAACATGTGCGTTTAAGGCGTAATGCTATGTTATTTTAGGGTTTTCAAGAATAAATTCATATCAGAGGGAGCATGTCATTAAGAAGCTATGAGAAGAATTAAATCGTGTTTTCCTGTGTTAAAAACCAGCCAGTTCACACAGAATTTCTAAATTCCCTCACATAACGGGCGGGAAAAGAATTTGTGTTGGTGATGCGACTCAAATCTGTTTTAGGCGCGACTTCACCCGCAACGCTGGAGCACCAATTTCTTAAGGAATGCTTGGATAGTGATACCAATATATATATTCAACAGCTTAGAAAGCCAGTGCCTATGAAGCTGACCGACGCGTCAAACGCGTAAAACCCAATAGTCCTTGATTAATCTTTTTACGCAAAAGGGAAAAAAGGGCTCAGATTGGCTCGGTTTTCTCCATTATTGTAAATGACGTCTCTGATAGTAGTCACCGCATCAAATTACACCTCTAATCCGTTGAGTATAGAAAATTAATGACTTTTCTCAGACTGTGGTCAAAGGACTACCTAAGGAATTTTCTTACCCTGAAATGATTGTATAGTGAGTAAAACAAACATCATCAACTGCACCTACTAAAACTTCAGCAATTGACTGATTGTGTTTAAATTTACTTGTCGGCTTATCCTCTCCTTCTGTGTTTCTGTTACCTTAGCTGTAACCTCCTCCTTCTGTATTTTGATAGTTCGTTTGGCATTTAATTACAGTTAGAGAATTAACTGCCTCCATAGCCTACTGGTAAAGGCATGTGCTTTAGAAACCGGCGGTCGTGGGATCTAATCCCGCGGGGACTCAAACTTTTATTGTTGTTTTCTAGTTGGTTAGGGTAATTTGGCCCGATTACCTAATTGTCTGAAAGGTAAGATGATCCATACGTTGGATGGGTATGTAAAAATTCGGTCCACCAACCAACCCGCATTTTAGCAGAGCGGTAGGATACGGCCAACAACCCCCTAATGAAGGAGGCGTGCGTTAGGGGCGGCCTATGTCCAGCAGTGGACTAACACAGGCTAATGATGTGAACATTCTGGACTATTTATTCAACCTACAAATTAAACAATAATTACACTTGAAAGTATTTATAAAGTAGTTACGATTTTAATAAAGGCTAACCATACAGTTATAATCTATGCAATTACAATGGTAGAATAAATGATTAACGGTATAATAAAATTGCAAAATAATACATTCATGCACAACAATTGTAAGCGTGATTATTTCCACAATGAAAGCTACTTTCATGCCATATTGCTACGAATTATCTCTTGTTTAATCTATATGGATAACAACAGTAAAATATTTATGCATCTTCTTTTTTTACTGCATATTAAAGAAAAATAAGGATTTGCTTATTTACTTTAGGATATAACTTATAAAAATATAAAAAACTATCAGACAAATTTGAATTTTTGTAGAGGATCTGATGTAACTGGAAATAATTTACACTGTTTTCTTTATATAAATAAATATTACCACGCAGATAAAGTTGCGGGCAAAAGCTAGTCTTAAAAAAAGCCAAATCAAAGTTAAAATTTGCGACACAATACCTTTAATTTGTTTTGAATACCTTTCAGCGAAAAGAAGAAAGAGACGGATTTCTTGCATTGGAAGAAATTTCTGGAAAAATGATGGATGAATGATATGGGACTTGAAATGTGTAATTTATTTAAAAATTACACATATTTTTATATCTACACTAATATGAAGTGGAAAGATTTATTTGCGTGCCTGTTATATATAGGTTCCGAAACTATTGGAACGATTTGACATATTTTATCAGCTTTACAAAGTTATATTATACTTGCGTACTTATAGGCTTCTTTTTGCCCCAGGAAGAAATTATGCTGAAGTCTAAGAACAGCACACGGAGAAACTAAATTTTAAATCGGCACAAGGTGTAATGAAATAAAAACTTTAATACGATAATTTTATGCGTTCAGTACTTCATAAAAGTCTTTACAAAATATTTTAAATACGGACACGGTTCACATCAACTCGTGAAAATTTCCTCCAAACTTTTCGAGGACAACTTGGCAAGTGAACTTATCATTTTATTCACTCGACAAGCTATCCGGAAAATCAGGAGTAAAGGCGATGCAGGTAAAATGAGTTGAAAGGGTTTTGCAATGACTTTTCCCAATATTCTTTCGAACAGATTGCGAGTTCTCACGAGACCTACTTAAAGGACTAATTTAGTGATTATATTGCTTAGACGACATTCGTATTACTTCTTTTATTTTTTAAATAATAAAACTACTTGTAATCCATCAAGAATATAAAGGCATGTTCATTTAAGTAATAATTTAGTAAAGCAAGAAAATTAAGTACCAAAAACATTGATTTAGAATTGAGTTAGTTTTTATTGTACGGGTAAAAGGTAATAGGTGTATTAGAGGTATTTCCTGGTACGCTTTTTAAATGTATTTTTCATTAATTTACTTCTGAAAAAAATTTATAAGTTTGCTCTGACAAAGAACGAAAACATGAAAAAAATTTAATGAATATATATATCTATATTTATCTAATAATATATCTCAATTTATACATTGTTTCTTTTATTAGGTTTTATATATTGACATTAAGGCAAAATAGGCATTGATTTATATTTGTGTTACAAAATTTTCCACTGAAAAAATTGCCTTGCTCTCGACGTTAAAGGATAATCTGACGGAAACTCTATTTTCACAACACCTGGGGGATTCCGACGGCGATTTTCCGTTGCTCGATGGAACAATCGTTTTTTTGCTTTGAACTTTTGAATAAAGCAACGTGTAAAATATGTACATGTATAATATATTTATTTGTTTACTACGCAATAAATAGAACAACTGTCTACATTCACTATTACAATAAAACAATTTACTTTATAGGCCATGTACAGATTTTTAAGATTTTACAATTTGTCCGGTATTGTTAATTATTTATTTACTTATTTATACGTTATGCAGTTAAAGTACAGAGGCGAACATATTGCCATGGCCATTTTCTCCTAGTCAACCTTAATGTGGTGCAGAAATAAAAAGTGGGGAGGTGCATAGATAAAAATACAAACGAAAAGTACTGGATTGATTTAAGCATATAACATATGACATAAGCAACTAATAAATAAAAAAATATTGATGCATTTGGTAAAAATATAAATATATATATACGTGTACACATAATAATCAATAAATATATTATGATCCGTAAATTATTAAATACATAACTATATTATAGTAAATTCCGCAAGTTTTGTATGTAGAAGGAATTACGTGAAAAGCAGTTTTTCAGACACTTGTTTTTTTTTTTATATTAAGCAAAATAGGCTTAGTTTGGGTTGCTTTTGCATAACATTGTGACTTTCAAAGTACTTTTAATTTAATATTTAATTTTTAAATTTATCTTTGACGTTCTTTTAATATAGAACTGCCACTACGCTGAAACCATATACGCGTTTTACGACGACCGAAATTAGGAATAAGTAAGTGAATGAACTTACATATACCACTAATAACTGTACTGGAGCTGATTCTAAACGATGCATAATTGCTTAGTCTTGAACTCAGCGATCGTCGGAGCAAGAGATAGAAATGTTTCATAAAAAAGAAATTTACGACTTAGCAAATCACATTCATGCAATTATAATAAAATATTTATGACTGTCAGTGCGCATATTTTGTTTTTATAATATCATATTTTTACAGTATACTGCTATAGGTATTCATTTGTCTCTAAGTATCAATAAGTTTTAATTTAAGGATAACAAAATAATATTGAGACATAAAACGATATGAGATGTCGCATCTTGATCCTGAGTAACATCGCTAGCTACGGTGCCCTTTCAACTGGAATACGACGGTTTAACTCCGCTTTTTTGTAGTAGACACACGCAACGTGTAGATAAATCCAAATACAAATCGATTTACTAAATACAATTTCAAAGAATAAAACAGGTAATATTTAAGTAATTTTTATTAAAAAAAACATGCGCATGCCGAATTGAGTACCTTCTTCTCAAACATCTATTAGACTACTCACAAAATAATTAAAAAAAATGGGCATGCAAACTGCTAATGTGTATGTAACAATTATGTAAGACATACATTATACAGACAGACAGATAGACATACCTCGTTGCTCTGCTCCTAGCGATCCAATTTTGTCATTCTCATTTTATTTTTAAATTATGGATATTAGCTTTCTATTGGTCCCATTTTTTTTAATCATTTTATCATGAGTAGTTAAGTAGATATTAGGAAAATAAAAAAAATACGGCACCAAAAACCACAACCTCTGCAAAACCGTACAAGATCACATAACTGTATGTCTTACATAACTCTTAAATTGGTCAACAAAAAAAGTCCGCCGGAGCATATGTCTATGTTTTAAGAATAACGCACAGTAAGCATTTAAATGTAAACATTTTAAAAATTGCGAAATTCAAATTTGTACGACATAATTCAGTTTAAGTTTACATAAAAGTTTTCACATCAAAAATATTTTCAATCTATGTACATAAAACCCGTTATAGACGATATTTTGTTGAAATAAATACCTTAAAAGTCATCACAGATTTAAAATACCGTGGCAGAAAACGCGACGCAATTTCGTACGGAGATGATTACCTGCTTATATTGCGTAAAATAGTTATAGCTATGTAAGCAGTCGGTCATATTCTTGATTAAAATTTCACTTGTTACTATATTTTTATAATTATTTAATATATTTTATTTATAAAATAAGAAGTGTTCATTGGAAGAGTCAATCAAAAACGCTACAGTTCAGAACCTTATCGAACTTACTATGAATCTAATATATATTAGTATTCTGTACACGAAATTAGTTTCAGTTATCTAATAATGTTAATATTATTACAACAGCGTTCGTATTTGATACTACCGTTTAGGTTAAATACGATTTGATACGATCTGATAATAACTATAATTTTAAGGCTACCTATATTCATTTATACAAGCTCTAAGCAATAACGATTAAATAAATGATCGCATGATTCTAAAACGTGTATTTATGTGTGTGGGACCATGTTTATTTACCGACTTCCTATAAGGAGGAGATACTCAATACGTACCATATTTTTTTTTATGAATATGTTACCTTGTTTCTCCGATTGTTTTCCTTGTTCGATTTGTCCAATGAAGTTGATGAAAAAATATCTAAGTATTAAGACAGTAAAGAAGGTATAGCCTTAATGAAAAGCTTATTCATGGAGTAAAGTCAAGAGATAATTGTTTCCAAAATTGCAAACAAAAACTGAGAGAATATCAAAATATTTAAGCATATATTTATTACAAACCGGACAAAACTTTAAATTAAACAAGAACCTATGTTTTTACAATGCAAAAAATAAAAACAAAATTGAATATGTAGAATAATTTTTTGGAAAATGATTAATTGTTTTATGTATTACAATATAAACAGTCATCAAGTTCGTTAGATATAAACGTTCCACAACATTTTTTAGTTAAATATACATCATCATCATCATCAGCCTGTGTTAGTCCACTGCTGGACATAGGCCTAGCCTAATGCACGTCTTCATTAGAGGTACATGGATCGTATCCCACCACGCTGGTCCAATGCGGGTTTGTAGGTGGACCGACTTTTAAACGCCTATCCGACGCATGGCACTTATCAGACATTTGGGTGATTGGTCCAATTGTCCTAACCAACCAGAAAACAACAATAACACAATGTTGTTTCCCAGAGATTCGAACCCACAATCTCTTGTTTATAATGCAGGCCAATCCTCTAGACCATGGAGGCGGTAGAATGTACATAGAGTTTTTAAAATTGATTTACTAGCATGAAATCGCGCTCTTCGCGTTTCTTTTTGCAATGTTTTCTGCTGTCTTACCATAAAGCTAAATGTGAAGATTCATTGTAAGCAAGCCATCCTCGTGATGTCTGCCTAATATGTTAGGACTTTACGGATTAAATCACATTTAATTTGTTGACCACAGATCCTGCAAATTATCTAAAACTTCGGAAATATAAAATAAATTACTCGCGATAAAACGCGCAAGATATTTTATTAAACCATGTGTAGTATTCACATAAATGCGAAAAGTATTGAATTTTTTTTGTTTGACGATCTCGTGCTCTGTGGAATAAACTATTAGAACATAACCGGGTGTGGGGCCAGTTGCCACAGGCGTGTCTCCCCTCCGAGTGACTTAACTGCACTAAGGGCTCCCAGATGGGGAGCCTCGAGTTGGCATTGATTTTCTGGTTCCCGTTAGTATGCTGAATCGAGGGCTGGCAGATGGGCCGAGAGACCTCGGCTCGATTTAGATAATTTCTTAAGAATAGTTTTTATAGCTATAAGAGCTCTACCTAAACATTAGTAACACTCTTAAAGCGTTGGCGCTGGGGACGAAGTGGCGCAAAAACTCCAGCGACGCTCCTATCTAATTTGGTCTGTCATATAGCAAATAGTATTTAATTTCGACCTTACTGGTGGGGCTGATGTCATGTGTGTTGCAACCTATTTTGCCTTAAGGACGTTGACTAAGTTCTTTTATTTAATAAGAATACTGAGCCTAGCCATAGCATGACCTGAGGCAGCGAATTCGGTCGCGGCATTATTGAAGTCGTCGAGATCAAGAAGATCAAGCGACTTAATAAAGAGAGATCTATCTTGTAGTGCAGCCATTGCTATGCCATTTTGCCACGTGGGTGCAACTGCTAAGCATTGGAACGACGGAAGGGTGGGAAGGCGGTGCTGTTGGATGGGTTAGGAGGTGTTCGGCTTTGCTGGGTTTCTTTTCCTACTTTCCCTAGGCAGCCATTTGGAAAGCCGTGGCTGGGCGACAAACGGGGAAGCGGGAGGAAGGGAAGTTCCATCCATCCCGCCGACGGATGGTTGCACGATGAACGATGGATGGAGGGTAGGTTTTGATTACTTGGAGTGGTTAGCGCGTCAGACTTTGCAGCCTCGGCGAAAAGGACGGTTGCTGGGGAAGGGTGCGGACTTTGCGCTTCCTCTTGGTTTTGAAGCCGTCGTTAGCTTTGGGGTTGGATAACGCCTTGACCTCCATATCCGATTCCTTGTGGATGCTGACGTCGACATAATTGTTGTCGTCATAATTCACAGGAATGGTGTTGTCGACCGAGGCGTACAGGCGGTGTGTGGAAGCTAAACGTATTTGTTAATATATCATTCTTTTTCGGCGGACCAGCCATTCCAAAGATTAG